>JAANIC010004468.1:140132-152661 GCA_017607545.1 Acromyrmex charruanus | reverse complement strand
ATATATATATATATATATAATTTAAAAGATAAAAAGATTATTTAAAAAGATTAAAATAAAATAATTAAAATATTCTTAAGGTTTCCACGGGTGCTTTCTATATAAAGATTATGCGTTTCGCGGGTTTCCTCCGTGTCCAGATCTATTCTTGGAACAGCTCGGTATCAAGCTGTTCCTCGCCCTGATGAAGTGGACTGCAAGGTTTACGAAACGTTGGCATCCCAAGAATGGATCTGAACATGGAGAAAACCTGCAAAACGTATAATCTTTATATAAAATAATTAAAATTTTTATCTATTTAATTGTACATTATTATATAGATTAAAAAATTTTTTTTATCGACTTTTTTTTAATTCAACTTTAAAAAACTGAGTACTCTTAAATACTATATGGTTGGCCTTTCAGATTCTAAGATTTCTATAATATTATTTAATAAGCAAAATAAGAATCTTATGCATATCTTATACAAATAAAGTGTGTTTTAAATCTTACAAACATACTTTATTTAGTCCATCCTTTAAAAAAAAAAAATTTAACTTATAATATGTATTTTTATAGATTGAGGTGCAGGATTTAACACCAAATATTAATGTGGCAAAGAGTTCAAAAATAATTACGCCAATAGATAAGGAACGCTTTATAATTTTGGGATTAGATCCTAGATCTCCAGCTGCAGATTTTGACAGAACTCCTATCTTAATGCCAAAATCTCTTGCGTTGATAAAAGCACGATCACAAGAAAATTTGAGTCGTAAAGGTAGTTACGAAGTGGATATTTACAATCCGAAAAATTTTTGTCAGAAGATCGATACAGCGATTAATATCCCAGAAACACGATTATCCGATATAGCTTTGGAAAGTCTGAAAGCATTAGATACAGAGGAACAGGATGGAGTATCTAGGACAACTCTGGATAATTCATATTTAAATATCTCCAAAAGTGAAAAGGAAATTACAATTATTAGGAATCCGAAATATATTAGTGAAAAGAGAAGATCGTTGATCTCGGACAAACAGATAGTTGCTATTGATAATGAAGAAGACAAAAATGAGACAGAAAAACAGGATGATTGTGAAAATATTGAATCTAATACAAAGACAAGAGATGACGATAAGATTAAATTGTGGCACGATTCACTATCTTCGGAGAAAAGTGTATCAGGTAAGAAGGATGAGAAAGAATTATTGCGGAAAAAAGTTTCAAGAGACGATGTAATTATAACGTTTGATAAATATACCACGATTAGTACCTCTTTAAAGCCAATGAAGACAGATTTTCGAAAAAAGGGAGACACAAAAGGAAAAAAAAAGAACACTAAAGTAAATGTTAAACTTAATGAAGAAAAAATTTTTACTCTTGAGAACAAACAGGAAATTGAAATATATGAGGTAATTTATACACTATTATAGTACTATATACATATGTACAAAATTATATATATATATATTTGCAAATAATTTCTTTAGAATCGAATACCTCTTGGCAATCGATCTAATAACAATCAAATACAAAAAAAATCGCAACAATTGTTGAAAAACAAGACTGCTATTGGAACACAGGAGAATACGCCACCATCTAAGACGTATAGTAGGAAGACTAGAAATGGAACTCAATGGGACCCAAATTCCACGGTCCTCATTTGATTAAAATGTTTAGGTTAGCTGATTTATCTTATGCTTAAGAATAGAATAAAAGTGACAATAAGTGAACTTGTTATTAACTAATAAAATAGCGTTTAATACACTCATTTCGAAATAAATTGTAAAATAAATTATCTAAATAAACATTTCATATCAGTATTTATTTAAGTATCATGTTTCTGCATTATCGTACGAATTTGAGTTTTTACCGCTTGAATTGAAGACTGAAGATCTTTGCTGGATTGTATCAAAGATATTACACTGAAAAGTACATTTGAAGTAAATTAGAATCGTGTATACGTTTAAAATATCACAAACTAAGAAGTTTGCAATGTATAAGATATACAGAATATTTCAAAAAGTATTTGTGTTAATTTACAGATTGATTTACTATATTTTAATTATTTAGTTGCATTAAACTTCATATACCAACAAGCTTGTTTGCATTACACAGGTTGTCACAAATTCCTCATCTTAAAATTCCATAACTTTTCCCTGATTTCCAAACAAAATTTTATGATTTTCCTTAATTTATAATATCAATAATATTTTGAATTTTATGTATTTCCTGATTTAGAAACCGTTAAATATTTTGTTAAGAGATCAATTTAACATAGCAATGTAAATTACTATTCATGTTGCTGACACTGCTTGCATTTTTAATTGTGTTAGTAATGTTCCAAAACTTAAGCCTCTAATAACCCCCTTTACATCGAGTAAAATTGATATGCGTATTAACTTTCTATTAAATTATCTTAATTTTAGTAATATACTTAAAGAATGATCTAAATTGGTACAATACGCATCAAAATGATAAATACGTATAATATATCATGTATATGTTTACACGTATCGCCGAAATAAAGATAATTCAAAGAAAGATACTCGTTAGTATCCATATCAAGTGCACGATGTAGAGTGCGTTCCGAAATATGCATGAAGCACATGAGGTATTATTTTATTCTTCGATGAAGGACAATGATGCATCATGCGCTTTGTGTGTAATTCGGAATGCACCCAATATCTATCTTGAAAAGAAACGCAAAGCTTATGCGTTGCTTACGTCTACAATTTAAATTTAAGTAAGCGTTACGTCAATTCTTGTGTTCAAACTCATACTTATGGATCTAACTATTTACGTTCAACCTCTGTACGAGTAAGTTTTATGCCTAAATTCTAAGCTGAATCATAAGGTTTGTAACATATTCTTGTAAGACTTGTAAAAATTTTTAAGTGCTTATACCTTTATACAATATTTTTACAGACAGCTTACTACCATAAAATTTACTACAAGAAATTTTAGATATTTACGAATAATCGTACGTCCTACGATAAATACGCATAAAATTAGAATACTAGTCATAAGTTCTTATAAATTTTACGAGAACACGTTACAAGTTTTACGATTCTGCTTAGAATTGATCCATTAATTCCGAAATTCATCGAAAAGAAAATGTTGCACCTTTTAATTACTTTTTAATTATTGTACATATTTACTTTTTAATTGAAATTTTGCAAAATTTTTCTCTACTTTCCCTGGCTGTTTTCAATTTTCTTGATAATTTTCTGATCTCTAATTTTGTGGCAACCCTCTTACATTTCAAAGTCGCAAGACGTTTTGAAATTTTCTGTATATGCGTGCAAAGGTATATATACCTTGGATTTTTTATGACTATCTTCTTTTTTTCATTATTAGGCTTTTCCATTAACTTGATTGTGATTTTACTTTCCACTTTCTTTACATTACAGAATACATTCGTTTTCTCGGAGAAATTTAATCGCGTGATATTTCTAGTATCTATCAATCGTGGTCGAACAACTTTAACTTTGTCAATACAGCGTATTTTGTAATTTTTCTGTTTTTGCACGTTTGAGTCTAGATTTCTATTTGCTTGTTGACTCCCTGTCTGCATCAATACCTCAGTCGATTGATACGGCATTGGATACGATTCTGCACTAGACACAGTGCTATTACAACCACTCTTCCAATTTATTGATAAACGAGGTTCGGACACAGGTCGTAGATCTCTAGTTGGAAGTATCCCATTACAAATAGAAGACAATGTTTCTCCAGGATAGAAATGTTTAATCCGTTCCTCGGTGAGGGGCAAAGTAGGAGTTTTCTTTTTTCTATGATACTGTTCTCTGCAAATAAATATTTAATATATCTATCTGTTTAACATTAAGATTGTATCTAATATGTAACTACCCAGATAACAAAATGTTCCTCAGTATAGGAAGAAAATAGGTGCTTAGCAACATAAGTTTCCCTTCAATTGGCATCATGTTGCCGACATTAGGGTACCTACCATGGAATATGTCGGAATGAATTCCGATCGGAATTATTCCGGTTTCCCTAGAAAATACAATAAGAACTCTAGAGAACAATTGAATAATTTCGATTGGAATTCCATTTCGATTTGTTCCATGATATATGCCCAAAACAATAATAATTTTGTTTAGGACAACCTAAAGGCATTATGCAGACAACGATTACTTGTGCAAACGAGCAGAAATTATTGCGAAAATTGCAAAATGGTACAGAGCTCAGTTTAATCTGTTCTATTTGTCTACGAAAGATTATGTGTTCATTACCGAATACACCTTATACATGCATTAATCTAACATCTAACTTTAACCATAATATTTTTTAGTGTTCAACTGTTAGTTTTATTGTTATTTTAATCCTTAAATATTATAATTTTTATATTTTTAATACAAAAAAGTAATGGATCGTCACTTTTCAAGAAATATGGTAATGCGTTACTTTTAAAAATTAATAACGAATAACGATAATACTTATAACTATTATTAATAATGATTTTTCTCAATCTTGAAATACCCAGCGAGTAAAATGTTAACCATATACTATACTTGAGCAGAACATTGCTGGCATTAACTTTGTATTAAATAAGCATTAAACAAGAATTAAGATAATTACAACAAATCTGTACATTTTCAACAACTTTCATTTTGTAATCGTTTAAATGATCACAAAACAAAGATTCTGTTATATTTTTGCTAACAAAATTTTTAGTAGATACTTGGCAAAAATCTATTAACATGTTTGGCTTTCTAAATAATCTTTAAATTATCTTATTCAAGTATCTCAATTCGTATAACATTATTATATATTTACCTTCTATCAATGCTAAACGTAAAAGGAATAGTTGATTTTTTTATTGTGAATTCTAGTAAATAAATTTAAATTTGTACAAATAAGTAAAATATAATATAACTTCTATAATAGTAAGAACTCGTTAAAGTTTTTATTATACAAATATGTAAGAATTTTTTCAGACTTTTATACAGTTCGCAATAATATAGAAATGTGCACTGAAATTCGAAGACTTAGGCTACGGACGAAGGGTGAAAATTTAATATTGCCGGAGAATTAATAATAATATTTAGACATACCTTGGAATAAATTTATCTACTCCTGGATTCATCAACTCCTGTTGAATTCTTTTTATTTGCGTCGCTACATCTTTACGGCGTTGTATAAGTTTTGATTTTGTCTCGTCTAAAGTTTCTAATTCAGGAGCATAACAAACATGCAGAAATCCGCCGAAGAAATTTTTATTATCAATTAAACGCTTTGCTATTCTGTGCAAGAAATGATTTAAATAATTATATTTTATTCTGTAATTTATTCGTAGATTCTTGTGTATAATAAATGTCATTTTTTTTAAACAAAAATATATACCTCGCACTCTGAATACGTGTGTAATGTACATGGTACGTTTCTGTAAATTCTTCTGAAGGATATTCAGTTACCAACTGAATTGCTTTCACATTTCCATAGGAATAAATGAGTTTTCTCACCTCTTGTGCTAATTGCAGTTGTGGTACTCCATGTATTAACAAATGCTGTGATTCATCATTAATTGTGTAAACCTGTTACACAGAGCTAATTTGTTAAGGAAATATGCGAGCAATCGTTTTTTTATATGTGGCTCTTCAAATTAATATAAGATACATAAGTAAAAATATAATTTAGAATATAATCAAATTATAAAATTTTTTTTAAGTAAAAACATTTAAAGCAATTGAAATCGTTATAAGATGTACAAATTAAATATAACATCAATGCTTCGTATTAATTATTAATTTCAAAGAATAATTGCTGGAAATATTAGTGTGCGCTTTTTTCTGGCATAATTAGATTTTCCAGCAAGAATTGACAGTATTACATAATGAATCATTTCATCCTTATTATAATATATATCAATGTTAAACAACAAAGTAATGCTTTGCTATGTTATACAATATTATGTCATCTGCATCTCTTGTTGGAAAATATTCATTGTAAATGATAATAAAAATATATCATAACACAATTGAAGCTAAATTAAATATGAAATGCTAATGCCAAAAACGAGTCAACATTGGATGTATATTAAAGTGACCATCTCTTTAAGACAAAGAGGGACATTTAAAAAAATTTAATATTAATTATCGTAATTAAATTTTAATAAACATTTTTTTAATAATCGTTAACAAAACACACAAACAATATTATACAGGGTGTCCAATAATTGTTTTGACGGAGTTCGTGGATGTGTAGAACGGACTAAAGTGAGATGGAAAGTCCTCTACCATTTTGCAATATTCGCAATAGTTAACAAGATATTAATTGCTAAAAATTGCCGAAAATTGGTCTTCAATAATTTTTTACTCAAATATTATCAACTTTACAGAAAAACTGCAAGAGATAAAAAGTGTTTATTTTCTTCTCATAGAAGTCTACGATTTTTTTCAGAATTTTTTATCAACTTTTTAGTACTGCATTTTCTCATTTTTATCAACATGAGAAAATATGATATTAAACAGTTCTGAAAAAATTCTAAAAAAATTCTTAGAGCTGAGTAAAAAATTATTGAAAACCAATTTTTGACAATTTTTAGCAATTAATATCTTGTCAGCTATTATGAAAATTGCAAAATGGTAAAGAATTTTCCGTCTCAGTTTAGTCTGCTCTAACATGTCCACAAACTCCGTCAGAACAATTATCGGACACCCTATTATATTTGTAATAACTAATAACATTTAATGTATAATATGAGATCACAACAAATATTACGTCAAGTTATGAGATCACATTTTATTTTTAAAAATTATACTTTTTTACTGAAAGTATTTTATGAATAACATCTAGGTTTTAAAATAAAAAATTATAAAATTTTTCACACATCATTTTTTACAGTCAAAAATTAGATCTCATGCTTACTATTTTACATTTATTATTTTGATATTTAAAAGAGAGACAAATTGTAAGACGTTTAAGTTGAAAGACGCGCTATAGAGGAACAAAGAGTTAAAATTTGAGACTGTTCCTTCTGATTTTGAATAGTTAATCACTAAGATGTAAATAAATGTAAATAAATTTTAAATTTACTGAAAATCTTAGAATATATATGTGTACATACACATTTCCTTAAAAATAAACCTAAATAGTAATAGTTTATGTGATGGAAATAATTATTGTTCTAACTGCAGTTATTAATATAGATAAATATCTCAAAATGTTAACAATATGCTATTAGTTTAACAAATTTAAGCAGAATATTGTAGTAGATTACATCAATTACATCAGCATCAAGTTCATGTTTCAGCAGCAAAGTCTGCCAACATAATTTGATACTTGACAGATTGTTAGCGAAACCTGATATTATCAGTCCCATTTTGTAACTATTAACTCATTGAAACAGCAATTTTAATTTCTTCTTGGTTTTTATAGTCAACAAATTTGTTTGCATGCGCGCTTGAAATTTTAAAAAATTTTGCATTAAAAATGAAATAGACACATATTTGGGCGTCAAAAAGAAAGAAAGCAAAGATGTTGAGTACAAAATACGTAAACCAGGGATGAAAAGTTATTTTACCGTTATTTTTTAAAACAATTTGATAATGACATTACAATTTTTTATGGCAATAACAACTAACTGAAAACTAAGGCTGGGAACATCACTTTTGAAAAGTAACATTTCCAATCTTAACATTTAATTAATTGTCGTTATCGTCATAAAAAATTGCAATGTCATTATTAAATCGTTGTTTTAAAAAATAATAATAGTAAAAGTAACTTCCATCCCTGCAAGCAACGCAAACAGACCTAATTATATTCTATAATAATAAATTGTATTATGTTGATATCCTACTAACAAGGGCTACGTTCCGTTTCACGCATGATGTGCATGTTACATTATTTATCCTTGTTATTCACCGAATATTAAACAAGAGTAAATGATGCATCATGCGCATCATGCGTGAAACGGAATGCAGCCAAGATTTATAGCAAGTACTTTGCAGAGTCTGTTGAAAACTAAGGCTGGGAACATCACTTTTGAAAAGTAACATTTTCAATCTTAACATTTAATTAACTGTCGTTATCGTCATAAAAAATTGCAATGTCAAATCGGTTATTTAGATATATTATATTTCCTTAATCTCTGTCAAACAGCAAATTAATTCTATTTAAAAATAAGTAAAATAAAATTTGATTTTATTGTAGGATACAAGTCTCCAATACCTTGATTGCTGTTAATTTTTTTCCTTGTCTGTAAAGTGGTCTACTTTGACATAATTTTTGTTGCGCATGATGCGGCATATGTACCACTGTATACTTTTCGTCTGACATAATACAACAATATTCCTTTGTCACTTTCTGTAACGATAAAAATGATAGCAAAAGATAAAAGAATTTAAAAAATATTAAAAATTGACATTCAACACAATTCAATATTAATATTAAGGACTTCTTTCACCTTCTTCTTCTTCTTATTCGATGTTAATTGGCCCTTGCCGCGGAGTAGCAGCAATTCTGACCAGGGTGAATCTAGTAGCTGAAACAAGTAACCAGGCGGGGGCGCCGCCTGGGAGGAAAGGAGAGAAACAAAGTTCTCCACCCCTCCCTTAAAACAAAGACATGTTCATGGAAATCAGATACTGAGGTTTAAAGATTTGAGATATGCAGTAATTAAATGACACAAAGTAGGGGGGGGGGATTGTTAATCATACAATGAATATTAAGGGGATGAAACGGGAAGTATTTTAATCACGAAATTTAGTAGATTTATGAATGATTTATTGAAACAAAGTTTGCAATAAAAGAGAACATGATTAATGTCCTGATTTGGATCACCACAGGGACATGTAGGCGAATTGACAATATTTTTATGATGCATGCTAGATTATAATGATTAGATCTAATTCTGGAGATGGTGACAATCTCCTCTCTTTTAAGATTCTTATGATAGAACCAAGACTTAGCTGAGTTACTTCTATGAAAATCATCATATAATTGCCCTTTAAATGTTGCGCAGTGATCTAAGTGTGCTTGAAATTTAGTGTTGAGAGATTGCTTGGAGACCATAAAAAAGGCTTGATGGTATTTGAATGGTATTTTAAATTTAGGCCGGTGTCCATTAAGGGCGGCCTCATTGGTAAGATGGTCTGCAGTCTCGTTAACCTCTTTCACCAACTCCGATTAATCATGATTCAACCGATGATACAATCAACGTTAAGGCTGACTACAGTCCCTAGAACTACCAGAGCTGGCCATCCCTCCAGCCTCTCTTGTGATTGGCGTGCTCCACAATGGCAGTATCAATCGAGAACGCACATACATTCATATCACCAATTGAGAGAAAACACACATTTCGGACACGCATACCATTTTTAGGGCATGACCAAACTCTGGTGCCTACTGCACACTGGACGCGATAAGCGATGAGCGACGAGCGATATCTAATAAGAGCTTTGCTTTGTGTCGTCGCGTGAGAAAAAGCACAGCTTTTATTGGATATCGCTCGTCGTTTATCGACGCGTCGTCCATCGCGTCCAGTGTGAACTAGGCATGATAGTTCTACAGGTGCGATTACATGGAGCGCGATACGCGGTACGCGGTATAGTAAATAATAGTACTAACTAGGTAACTAGAAAACCGTATCACGTATCGTCTATTTCTTTCGCTGGTATTACATGGAGCGTGATTTGCGTGCGATTTGCGGCATGAGCTAGTGACAAACTCACATCAGTATAAATTTTTTTAAATATAGTAACTTATTTTTATGCACACTTTATCGATACTCTTATTTTTTTAACAGATTTACTTAATAATCGCGTTTAAATCAATTAATTCCATTAAAAAGTGCATAGCAGTGTATAGTAATGTGAGTTTGTTATTAGCCCGTGCCACAAACCACGCACAAACCGCGCTCCATGTAATATCAGCGAAAGAAATAGACGGTACGTGATACGCGGTTTCTTATAGCGTTTTCGGCCCGACCGAGTTTGCACTAATCTGGATTGAAATAATGATGTTTCGTATCTCTCCTATTGGTAAAGCGTGTAATGTCAACCAATAGCGAAACATTTTCTAACCCAAGTTGATGCAAACCTGGTCGGGCCAAAAACGCTTTTAGTTGCCTAGTTAGTTATTATTGGTTACTGTATCGCCTTCCATGTAATTGCACTCTAAGGATTCTAGAGCTGATTAGGACTGGTATCCAAGGTCCTAAAGTCACTTAACAAAGTACCGCGATGAAAAAATTCATTGAATTAGTATTTAGAGCCAAAATGGCGTCGAAGTGCTATCCTAACCTGATTCTGTTAAAAGGTCGGAAATTCATACAAGGGTCTGGAAGAAGAAGAAGAATCTGATTTTGTTATTATTGAAAATGCTCGGTTGCTATGTTGAAAATAGGGGATTTGCATGAAAAAAATAATACATTTTTTTGTTTATTATGGAAATATATGTTATTATAAATTTATGTATTGGGTATGGGAATAAGTTTCCGCCCTTTTTAAATGAAAAAGATATGTTTATTTAAACAAATTTATATAAGTGAGTTTATTCAAAGTATGCTCCTTCGGAAGCGACAACTTTCTCCCACCTTTCCGGTAATAAACGGATTCCTCGAATGAAAAAATCTGGTTCTTTTGAAGCGATCCATTCATCAAGTCATTTTTTGATACCTTCATAAGAATTGAATCGTTCTCCAGAAAGGACCGACTGCATAGATCGGAACAAATGGAAATCTGAAGGGACAATGTCCGGTGAATACGGCGAGTGGGGCAGAATTTCCCACTTTACTTCTTCCAAGTATTTCTTGACCGGTTTTGCAACGTGTGGCCTAGCGTTGTCATGTAACAGAATCAGTTTGTTGTGCCATTCCGGTCGTTTTTCTTTCAAAGCTTGGTTTAAACGTATCAGTTGTAGCCGATAACGATCGCCAGTGATGGTTTCGAACGGTTTGAGCAGCTCATAATATATGTAATACCTCTTTGATCCCACCAGATGCACAACATAATCTTCGAAGCATGGATATTTCGTTTTGGCGTTGATGGACCTGGTTCACCTGGCATCATCCATGCCTTCAAGCGTTTAGGGTTATCGTAGTAGATCCATTTTTCATCGCCAGTTACGATACGATGTAGAAAATCCTTCCTTTGTTGTCATTGACGAAGCATCTCGCAGATGACCAAACGTCTTTCCATGTTTCTCTCTTTCAATTTGTATGGCACCCCATTTCCTTCTTTTTGTACCATTTCCATTGCGTGTAGACGTTTTCCAACAGTGGATCTATCAACATTTAACTCTTTTGCCAACCTATCGAGCGATAAACACGAATCTTCTTCGAGTAATGCTTGCAATTCTGCATCTTCAAATTTTTTCGGTGCACCTTCGCGTTCTTTGTCACGCACGTCAAAATCACCACTGTTGAATCGCCGAAACCATTCTTTACAACTAGTTTTCGATGGAGCATGCTCACCATAAATATCTACGAGCAAACGATGCGTTTCCGCAGTACTTTTCTTTAAAATAAAATAATGGAGTAAAACTTCCCGCAAATGTTGCTTTTTTGGAATAAATTCTGACAACGCAAAAAAAGTTACTCTTTGTTACGCTTCGAACGAATGCCATCTATTGGGCTCAAAAGTTTGGACACACACCTTTCAAAAACATGTCTTGCCGTTCTATCAAACACACGAGCAATGCTACTAACGACATCTTTCTGCAATGGACGGAAACTTATTCCCATACCCAATATATATAGTAATACATATTTGTAATAATATAAATATATTGTTGTGTACAAGTAATTAAGTTTCTATAAATAGAATTCAATTATAGGAGAATGTAAGCATGGTATAGCATTCTTAATATGAATTAATAGACCATATGAGTCTGTATCTTCACAACTGAGTTATATATTATTGGAGAAAATCAGCCTTGTCTAATACAACTTCAAAAAAATTTACAATTAATAAGATGACAATGAATTTTGAATCTATGACTGAAAATTTAGGTGACAACTCTTTTATAAAGTAATCAAACAAGCCAAAGTAAAACAATTAGATAATCAGTTGTCGAAACATACATTATTAGACATAAAGAGGAAAGAACAGTTTATACAATATCAGTAGAGAAGAACAGTTTATACATTACCAACTTATCAGTTAATATTTAACTTTTGTACTAAAAAATATTCATTGCCAGTTAATAATTTCATATAACATTTGCAAAAGAAAAAATGTTTGAAAATTAAAAAAGCGAGTTATTCTAATAAATTCTATTAATTTAAGATTATAAACATTTAAAACATGGCATTTATACATTGAAAATATGTTTTTTTTAATCATGGAATATAATTTTAAAATAATTTTAGATGTAAAATAATTTTACAAATTCCCAAAATACTTTTATATATTTGATATTCAATATTTTAGCTTACATTTTAAGTTATGTTGGATATTTTTACAATTTTATTTATTTAATATTTTTGAACATGATTAATATTTTTATAATTGTTATAATTAAAAAATATAAAAAACATATTTTATATAATACGTACGTATAATTATATATAATATTTTATATAAT
>JAANIC010004468.1:47970-139823 GCA_017607545.1 Acromyrmex charruanus | reverse complement strand
TTGACATTTTAAATAATGTAATTCTTTATTATTTATTTTTTTGCACAATTTGTTTTAAAAAATTATTTAAAGATTGCATTTAAATAAATAAATATATATATATATAAATTATAAAATGCAATATTTTTTTAAAAATTATGCAAACTCCCTATTGCAAAAACCGTAGCAAAAGAGGCTAAAGTTTTGAATAATCGCGCGTCAAGGAGCCAAAATGGCTGCAGTTCGCGATACTTAATCTAATGACTTTACATAGTCCGTTCTTTAGACACACAGCACATTCTGTACTATGACACAGGAGTGTCGCGTCGTGTGTTGCATCATCCGCTCTTTTCAGAGCGATCTGTGTCTTTTGAGTCATTAATTGACTCGCATTCTCACTTATCTCCTTTCTATTTGCGCCTAACTCTCCTTGCCTATACTTTTAGCGATATTTTGGGAGACTATGAGTGTGCTTCCTATGGGGGGCGGATCGGGGGATCCCGGCGGGTCTCCCTCTCCCCCACCCCTAGTTTCTGCAAACGGCGTCACCCTCACTAGTGTTTCGGTCGAACATTTTGATACCTTTGCTAAAGAAATACTTGCTAGGGCAACGAACGACACGTGTGAGCAGATGGACGTTACAATTGACCGCGCTGCCAAAAGAGCCAATGAAAGCTCGGTACTTGAGCACGAACACGAATATGCTAAGCGCCGCAATGGACCGGGCCTGAGCCCGGACAAAGGGGCTACTTCTGTCTCTGTTTCTGTCCCTCTACCTGACAGCTACTTCTGTCTCTGTTTTTGTCCCTCTACCTGATAGCTCGGCACGTGCTCATCAAGCTTCTCATAACCTCTCTGACAACAGGTATGGTCCGACGGATCGCGCACCTTTTATTGTCCATATGCAGATAAGCAGTGATTGCATAACCGAGAACGCGTTCGAAGTTTTAATGAAGAGACAAGTCGCTAAGGTTGTGCATTCGGACATAGTATCTATGAAAAAGGTCTCGCGTGGCAAAATTTCTGTTGAAATGCGTACTTATGAAGCATCCAATAACCTCGTGACTAACCCTGACCTCATCAATGCAGGATACTCAATTTTTATTCCTACTTTTAAGATAATGCGCTCAGATATAATAAGAGGCGTTCCGACTTCTATAACGGATCAAGAACTTAAATTAAATCTTAAATTTTCTTGTCATGTAACCGAAATCAAAAGATTTAACAGGTGCGTTGTTAAGGAAAGCGGTGTCGAATATATCCCTTCAGTTATCCTCAAATTTGCTGGGCAGATTCTTCCCAGGCAAGTATTTCTTTTCTACGATTCCCACGAAGTCCTACCTTTTGTCCCTAGAGAAAACATGCTTTTCTTGCTTCAGAGTTGGCCACATTCGGAAGTTTTGTAAGAGTCGTCCGAGATGCAGGCTGTGTGGTAAGGATGCTCATAAAGAAGACGAGATGTGTGAGAGGCAAAACCTCCCCCCCAAATGTATCAATTGCTCTGGAAATCATATAACCACGTCGACAAATTACCCTCTCTTTATTAAACAGAAAAAAGTACAGACGATCACAGTCACCGAAAATATCTCTCTTGCGGATGCTAGGAATAGGTTATCGTCTACGGACTCTCGATCTATCTTTAGATCCAGTGCTGATTTAGGTAGTACCCGTAGCGTTCACTTTGCAGATGATGATTACTATAATTTCTCTTTACTTCCGCCAAAGAATGATAACAAATTCTCCCCCCTTGAAAATGCAGATACCTCTAAACTGTCGTATGCCAAAATTTCTGTTAAGGGGTTAAACCTAGCCGACAGCCAAAAATTTGAAGGTTTTTTGGGAATTTTTTATGACTTCCCTAATTAAGCGATCAATTTGAAATTTTCAGGGCTTATTGTACATATCTTTAAGTGCAAACACGAATTTTTTTATTGATTTTTGATACAAAATGGCCGCTTGGCAGGTTGCAACAAATAGACGTGATTTTTTTAGGCGTCCCGCGGCAAGCAGTAGAAGTGTCCAATCTTCATGTCTGGAACAAAATAAAAAATTTTTTTATAATCTACACTAGTATAGTACACTACTGAAGTACACAAGATTATTAAAAAATATTGAATTTTGAAAATTTGCTAGCAGTTTAAAAAAAAATCGATTTTTTTTTAAACTGCTACCAAATTTTCAAAATTCAATATTTCTTAATAATCTTGTGTACTTCAGTAGCTATACTAGTGTAGATTATAAAAAAATTTTTTATTTTGTTCCAGACATGAAGATTGAACACTTCTACTGCTTGCCGCGGGACGCCTAAAAAAATCACGTCTATTTGTTGCAACCTGCCAAGCGGCCATTTTGTATCAAAAATCAATAAAAAAATTCGTGTTTGCACTTAAAGATATGTACAATAAGCCCTGAAAATTTCAAATTAATCGCTTAATTAGGGAAGTCATAAAAAATTCCCAAAAAACCTTCAAATTTTTGACTGTCGGCTAGATTTAACCCCTTAATTCTACTCCTCGTACCTCTTCTGAACATCCACGATCCCCACATCAGGGAACGAGCGCTTCCCGTCCAATATCCCCTCTCCCATCTTCACCGCGGAACAACAACAAACACAAGCAGAATCTTCCCAATACCTATGCCACCTCCCCTCGCAATACTAAAAATGCTAATAATAATTCTACTTCTTTGGAAGAAGCTAGGAGGGAATACCTAATATCTCCGAATGATAGATCTCCCAACATTTCGAGAGACAGTGTTCTCTTTAATCATGATCGAACCAATTATCCACGTGATAGTTATCTTTATGAACATGATAGACTTCCTACTAGTCACATGGATATGCCCATGCTTTCCATGACTCTTAAGCAGTTCTTAAATCATGTAAGTTCATACATTGAACCGCTCCCTTCTCGCTTCTACCGGCAGCAGACTGAATATAACGACCCACGCATTTATTATGATAATTATCAAGCTGACACCCCCTCTTTTTCTGACGATCGCGCTTACAACTATTACTAATTTTTCTGTTACTTTATTCTATCTCACTTTTCATTTTAATACTAATACTACTCATGTCTTCTAACAAACCTATCTCTATTGCTAGTTGGAACTGTAGGGGTTTACGAGGGAAGCTCCCGGAACTTCAAATTAATAACAATACATACGATCTTTGATGCCTCCAAGAGACTATGGTCACCGAGAATAGTTATTTACACTCTAACATTTTTAACTTTATTAGAAGTGACATTCGCTGCCTCGGTCAACGCGGAGTAGCTATTGCTATTAAAAAGTCATTCCGCTAACTTTCTTGATATCACTCACCTAGGTCACCAATCAATCGAGCTCATTGGTATCAAGCTTTTTACTCAAGGTCCCACCTTTGTCATTATTAACATATACAGACATCCGTCGTCACGAACTCCTCCTACAGTTATTGAGGGCCTGCTTGATTATGTTGCGAATCAATCTCACGCCGTCCTCCTAGGCGACTTTAACTTGCACAATGTGGCTTGGGGCTGCTTGATTACTGACTCCCTTGGCAGATGTCTTTTAAACTTCCTAGAAGATCGTGATCTTATTATCTGCAATGAGCATAAACCCTTTTGACCCCTCCCGGCTCGCAAACATCAGTCATCTTATTGTTGTAACGCCTCCTGTCCTGACTCTTGGTAACTGTTATACAGAACTCGACACCTTTTCTAGTGATCACTTCCCTGTTGTCATTAACCTGAATATTCTCCCTAAGAACTACATTTAAGTATAAAATTAAACTTAATTCTCTTCAAATGAAAATCTTTATTCACAAGTTAACTTGTATTGATTTTGTCTTTATTTTAGTGACAACAGATGATGCTACCTCTCAATATGATAACTTTGTAAAAGAGATCAAAGGCACTCTGAACTCTCTGTTTCCCTCTGGATCACGTACCCCGAAATCAAAACCGATGGTTGAGAAACGTCTCCCCTCCCCCCTTGGTGGACCGAAGAATGTCAGGCCGCGGTAGATGTCAGACGCAAGGCAAAGAAGCTCTGGAACCGCCAGTTAAGTTTAGAGAACTATGATGCTTATAAGCGCACTGCTTCGGCATGTAGATGCGTCCTCAGAAGAACCAAGAGAAGGAAATGGAAAGAACTATGCAACAGTTTTAATGCTCATACTCCGTCTGCAAAAATTTGGAGGTTGGTCAAAGCTTTTAAAAACTGACGTTTAGCTTCCGTTATGTCATCTGGTCGCTGTCGGCTGTGCAGGAAAATGCGATTAATAAAATCTGTCCCTCTTGTAGTCCTCGAGATTTCGTCTCAGAGTGTATCCTTCTTGAAGAAAATACCTCCACGCAGTGCGAAAGCGCTAAATTCTTGGACAATCCTTTTACTATGAAGGAGTTACTCTTAGCTATTGATTCAGCCAAAACTAGATCAGCTCCAAGGGCCGACCAGATTGACTATAACATCATTAAGAACTTAACACCGGATAGTCTTTCTGTGCTATTACAAATCTATAACAATCTTTTTTGTCAAGGAATTTTCCCTGCGGAATGGAATAAGTCAATCGTCCTTATCCCTAAACCAAATGGAATGTCAGACCGATTTCTCTTCTTTCGTGCCTCTTAAAGATTATGGAAAAAATTATCTATCTGAGGCTGAGGTGGTTTACTGAATCCAATGCCATACTGCCGCTTAACCAAACTGGCTTCCGCCCCCAGTGTACCTGCTCTGACAATCTTGTTGCTCTGACAAATTATATTCAGGGCGCCTTTATTAATAACGCTTACTATATGTGCATTTTTGGACATCGAGGGAGCGTTCGACAACGTGATTCCTTCTATTTTAATTGAAGATTTACAACGTCTTGGGATCCCTCCCAAAACTTAAATTCATAAATAACCTTCTTTCCAACAGACAAATCACATTCATTTGTGATAGCGAGCTTAAAGATCCATACATCGCTTTAAAAGGTACCCCTCAAGGGTCCATCCTTAGTCCTTTGCTCTTCAATCTCTACTGTGCGGATATTAATAAATGTCTACACGAGGACACTCTCCTCTTCCAACATGCGGATGACGTTGTTATCTTCTCATCAAACCAAAACGTTGAAGATGCTAAATAGATCGTCGGTCCAATCTTCACTAAACAATATACATGCTTACTTAAGAAACAGGGGCTTGGAAGTTTCCCCCTCAAAAACCCAATGGATGCTCTTTACAAGGAAGAGACAGTCACATCCGGACATTAAACTACACATTCAGAACGTAGAAATTCCTAGAGTACAATCTGCTATCTTTCTGGGCTTCACTCTCGACCCCAAGTTGAGCGGCAAAGAGCACCTATAGACTTTGGTCAATAAGGGACGCAATCTTACTAATATACTAGCAGTTCTCGCAGGCACTAAATGGGGATCTGATCCATGCTTACTTCTCACCCTTTACAGAGCTGTATTTCGTTCTGCTATCGAATACGGATGTCAAGTGTTCAAGCTCAAGGGCAATAAGACGGAATTCTTACAACTGGAAAGGTTAGTCAACAGAAACCTGCGTTTTGCTCTCGGATACCGACTATCTACACCTATTAACGTCATGGCCGAAGCAAAGGAAACTCCTCTTAACATTAGATTTGGCTATATGACCTCGAAGTTCATCTATAAGGCTTTCTCCAGGAAGAACTCTCCAGCTTTGAAAGCTTGGAACAGGCTGCATACTCCCTCTCAAGAAGATAGCAGGTCCTAGCTACTGTACCCGCGTTCAAGTACTATGTAATGTAGAAATACTCACTTAAAATCATCCGCAGATCCAATGTGCCTTATGCATATAAACACAGTTATGAAAGCTATACTTATGTCCATCAATTTGACAGTTCCCTCACCAATGTTCCTAAGAAGGCGAATAACCGAATATACCAAGCCCGATTCCTAGAAACTATAATTACATACGCCAACCGCAGTCTTATTTACACCGATAGCTCTAAGTCCGTCAGCGAGGATCGCGTGGGCTCTCAATCTATTCACCAGATCTTAACGTTGCACTCAAATTCAAGTTTCCCCCGGAGACTTCAATTTTCTCGGCCGAGTCTTGGGCTATTCTTCAGGCGATTAATCTCATTGAAGATCGATGTTGTGAGGCTTCCATCTGTTCTGACTCTTTAAGTGCTCTTCAGGCTATATCGTCTCACAACTCTAGAAATGCGAATCATATTACATTAGATATTAAGGATCGTCTGTCCTTTTTAACGCAACATGGTTTCAAAATTAATTTTATTTGGATTCCTGGTCATAAAGGTAACGAGACTGCAGACCACCTTGCCAATGAGGCCGCCTTTAGTGGACACCGACCTAAATTTAAAATACCATTTCAAGATTTTTTTGTGGTCTCCAAGCAATCCCTCAACACTAAATTTCAAGCACACTTAGATCACTGCGCAACATTTAAAGGGCAGCTATATGATGACTTTCATAGAAGTAACTCAGCCAAGCCTTGGTTCTATCATAAGAATCTTAAAAGAGAGGAGATTATCACCAGAATTAGATCTAACCATTATAATCTAGCATACAGCCTGCATCGTAAAAATATTATCAACTCGCCTGCATGTCCCTGTGGTGACCCAAATCAGGACATTAATCATATTCTCTTTTATTGCAAACTTTGCATTCATAAATCGACTAAATTATGTGATTACCTGAAAAAACACTTCCCATTTCATCCCCTTAATATTCATTGTATGATTAACAATCCCCCTTCTACCTTGTGTCGTTTAATTACAACATATCTCAAATCTTTAAACCTTAGTATCTGATTTCCATGAATATGTCTTTGCTTTAAGGGAGGGGTGGAGAACTTTGTTTCTCTCTTCTCTTCCCAGGCGGCGCCCTCGCCTGGTTACTTGTTTCAGCTACTAGATTCATTCTGGTCGGAATTGCTGCTACTCCGCGGCAAGGGCCAATCAACATCGAACAAGAAGACTATGACACAGTATATGCACCGATGAGATATTATTAAAGCCGACATCCTTACTGAAGTTCGCGTCCTTGAGAATATTGAAGTGATTAATACCCGTATTCATAGTTCTTCTTTGAGGAATGAAGATTTATTGTTCCTCATTTCACGTTTCATAAACTTTCCTTGACCAAATATGAAGCTTTATTAACTTCTTTTTCTCAAGGAAGGTTACGAGTTTCCTTGAGGAGGAGATGCAGTACCAAGCAAACCTCCAAATTTATTTTGTTACACCGGTCTTTTTACTTTCGATAGCTTTTAATTTAGATCTGTCGCATCGACAATTATTTTCGATAGCTTTTTTTCGGAAATAAACTGTGCCAAAGCATTTTCTCCTTCGTATAATAAGCATTATGGCGAATTCGACTGGAAGCACTAATACATATTAAAGCCGTTGTACACTGATTTAATTTTAGTAGAAAAATAAAATGCAAATATCTCGAATTATGAAATACATATTTTACCTAATAGTGAAATAAAATGTATTGAGTATTTCACGATTTAATTGATTTTTATGTTTATTTAAACATATATTTATGTTATTTTGTGTATGTACGGTTGTAATTTTGTGTATGGCGGTTTTAATGTGCATCAGTGTACACTTAGTGCGTCCAATCGAATTCGCTATTAGTTTTATTTTTGTCCATTATTGTTGTAAAATGCTTAATTACGATTTTATTTAATCGACAATGCCTTTATAATCTTTATTATTCATAGTTCATGATATTAGGTTTACATATATTATATATTATGATATGCAGCTTTCCAGATTACTAAAATCCCTAAAATATTCCTTCTTTCGGGAAAACAGATTTGAGATCAGTTTATGACACAAGGAGGCCTTGAAGAATCGAGGAATCCTTCATATATGAAGGCTTCTTCTACTCTTAAAATAAGGAAGAACTATGAATACGGGTGTTAGAGTTAAAAACTGATAATATTATATAATATTAATTTTTTGATTTATTAGTTTAGTAGACGTATTTATGCATTTAGAACTAAATAATATTTGATTTTTCTTTAAAATTGTGATTTCAATGTTATCGTCAAAGTTTGATTATTAACAGAGATAATAACTGCAGAGAAAAAATTGTAATTTTTCTGTAATATATTGTATTGTATTGTATATTGGATTGTAAGAAATTCATTAGATATACACACAACAGAGATACCAACAGCGTCAGAACTGTGTGGCTCAGTGGCAGAGCGAAAGTCTATCAACTCGGAGGGAGAGAACAGACCTGGGATCGAGACGAGGAGCGCTCTGATATTTTTCTCTGTTGTCGTCAATTGTTTATAGGATATTACAAGTATTTATTTATGGAACATTTATATAATAAAAAATCATGAATTTAATAATGCATGAGCCAAATATTTATGTTAATAATAGCAAATTTATATCAATTGTCGATAATTGTCAACGTTCTTCAATTATCCCTCTGGGCCCTCGGGACTCTTTTTTTATACCGCCAAAAATTTGCCCAGGGTTGACGGTCTTTAATAGCCTGCGTTCGGAAACATCACTCGTTGATGTGTTTCGGTGACTTCAGTGGAGAAGTAGTGGGAGTATCGTGTGCCTTTGGATGGTGAGTGTTCCCGAACGGCTTCCGTGTGGCGTGTATGTTATCTCAATTCCACCTCACCGCTCATGTTTAACCCTAACTTCGAGCTAAACAATTCACTGGAAGAAAGGTAATGGAATGATTATAAAGAGGAACGATGGCGGTATATGACTGTAAAAAAAGGAATATAAGTCATTCCTTCCAAATTTCGAATTTCGATTGGTCGATTCCCTTATGCACTATGCATTATGCGTTATGCAAGTCTGTGCAACTCTCTCGACGTTCCGAACGATCTCACACTAGTGCACACCGAATACACACGAGTATTTCTGAACGGCTGATGTGTATTAGTGGCACACACCAGTAAGTGTTTCCAAACGCAGCCATAGTATCTTGTCAGTGATATAGATAAGAACAGTAGTTTTAGTGTGCCTTCCAACAAGCGACACGATGCGACACAGTGGTCATGTCATCTTTATTTAATATTGGCAAACACTTAGGGGCTCCGCACAATAAAAGGAACAGAGAACAGAGAATAAAAATTTTAACCTATTAGAAATTGTGTATTGTGGAAATACACAATTTCTGATAGGTTGAAATTCTTATTCTCTGTTCTTTATTCCTTGTTCCTTTTATTGTGCGGAATCCCTTTCAGCCAAAAATAGGGGCAACAGTTTTGCGCAATTTTCAACATGGTACTGTAGGACATAAAGATCAAAGACGCAGAGTGAAACTATTGTTCTTATTTATACTGTGACTATGACTGCTTATTGACCGCTCAGTAAGCTCTTGTATCTGTTTGGTCTATATTATTAAATTTAATAGAATATGCCACTCAGATGCAATAGCTCACTGAGCGCTCAGTGAGCAGTTGTAGTACTGAGAGTGCATTCGGGGAGACACTATTCGCGCTATGGATGCAAACGCTACCAACGCTGTTCGTGGAGTTAATAGCGCGATAGCGTTAGCAAGCTCCATGAACGATTCTAGCGTAGCGTTGGTAGAGTTTAACCAAAGAGATATATTCGTCGAGATTAAGTTAATGTAGAGGATTCTGTTTTCAATCATCAATAAAACTTTTTTCTGTAATTTAAATTTTTTTGGTTTTGTACGTACGTATTTGTAATGTAAAATTTTAATTTTTTTGTAGTGAATAATAGAACGCAATCTCAATTGCAATTTCTATGATGGCTTGTCGTTAGGCTGGAGTGAACAATGTAAATTAGATCAAAAAATTAATAGTTACACTGAGTAAATCAGATAAAAGAATCCTTGAGCATCCATTATCGATTTGAGAAGAAGCATCTATATCTAATAAGGACCTTAAGCATCTGCAGCGAAATACCCTGCCACGCTATACCGCAATAGTAATTTTTTTCTGTACACGGGAATTAAAAATCGCCGGTAATAAGATATCTCTGACTCTCACAATTGTAATAAAATCAAATACACAAGTTAAACTTCGTAGAACCTTTGAAAAGTTAAAGATGATACACAAGAATTACGTTCACTCCAGCCTAGTGGCAAGCCATCAATTGCAGAGATTGAAATTGAGATTGCATTCACTATGATAAAACTTGAAATTCACACGTTACGTATACCCAAGGACTTCGATTCTTTCCCTCGATTATTTTTTTAGAACTTCCAAAAATTCAAATTATTTTGTCTTTATGTCAGATTTATTTGTAAACATACATAAGATTTAATTATGTTATTTGCGCACAGACTATAAGCATTAATGTAAAATGTGATCATTTCTCAGTTTGTGAAAATTTCCGAGGGAAAGAATCGAAGTCTTTGGATGTTTACTCTACAAAATTCTAAAGAGAGAAAAGTTTGGTGTACTTCCCAGCAAACGAGAATGGATTAAAATGGATTAAAACTTTTTTAATGTACTTTAAATTCATGAAAGTAGATTGAATGGATTGGATCCCAGCTGACACTAGTTTAATATTTGAAAAAAAAAATACATTTATATTTAAGGTATTACAAATTTTATTCCTAAGACATTTATAATAATTATACCTAAAATTAATTACTTCAAATTGATATTAAAAAACGCATCTTAATAGGATTCGAACCTGGGACCTCTGGGTTATGTGTGAATCTTCTACGTTACCCACTACATCACTTCTTCAATTGGTAAATGTGTTATTCATTCTCTACTTCAATTACAACCAGTTAAACTAGTAACAAAATTATACAGATATAATAAAAATATCATCATTTAACAGATATACAATAAAATATAAACAATTTATATTACTATGAGACAACATTGGGTAAGTGTCGGATAATCTAATCTCGCTTGGCCGATGTCGCGCGCCGTGATTAGCTTAATATTCGGGTTGTGTTCGACTTAGTTTGCGAGTGTTCACATCGATCATTCATTTTACTTCGAATCAAAGATAAACAAATGAACATAGCTCAATTATTTTTATGTTACAATTTTTTTGAACTTGATTGGATTAAAACGAAAAATTTCATACTTATAATTTTAAATAATTTAAATAGCATTTATGGTCCATTTTTAAATAAAAACTTTTTTTATTCAATTAGATTGAAAAATTGCATTTCATATTTACAATTCTGAATTGAATAGTATTCATGATGCACAGAAAATGCTAATATTATTTTTGGATTGAAAAGCATAGAGATATGCTCTATGCAATTCGTATAAAAATGCATTCAGGATTGAAAAAGATTTATTTTAACATTCATATATGTATTTTTGAAAATCTGAATCCATTTTAATCCATTTCAATCCATTCTTGTTTGCTGGATTAAGAACAGAATTCCCTCAAACATTAATTAAACTATGACGAATGTTAAATGCTAGCAACGTTACGCTAGGGTCATTCACGGATCTGTAAACGCTAATGCTACCAATACACTACCTCGGAAGGAACAATGTTGATAGCGCGCAGTTGTGACATAACACGCTATCATTAATGGCCTAGTTTCCACCGAGGGTTTAATCCGGATCAGAATGTAAAAATTAACCAACTACAATCGAGCATTTCCCTGTCACTCGACTATAACAGGAGAATACTCGACTGTAGTTGGTTGGTGTTTACATTCTGATCTGGATTAAATTCTCGGTAGAAACTAGACCACTGACGTCATGATCATGTTTGTTAGCGCTATCTGCAGCTCCATGAACAGGGAATCGATTCTGTACTTGAAACGAGGTAAAAATTATAAAAGTGAGCGAATTTACTAGAATACTGATAATTTCATTGGACAACATTGAAGATACAGAATCGACCCCCAGTAGCGCTAAATAGTACGAATAACGTCTCCCCGAACGCACCCTGAGTACATCCAGTAGACTCTTGCTGAAGATACATTTTCACATACTGCAGGGTTGCCAAGTCGAAAAATAATTTTTGTAGAATTTGTAGTAAAATTTTTGTAGAGAAATTTTTGAAAAAAAATGTGAGAAATTTTCGAGAAATTCCTGAAAAAAAAAAATTTTGTAAAAATCTAGGGAAAGATCATAAAATTGGGTTGCGTTCGGAAACCTATTCCTCAAGATAGAATTTGCTTAAATCCGTTCGTAAACGTCATTTTGTCCCCATTCCTCGTTCCCAACAACGAAAAATTCCCAGAATGTTCCCTGCGTGCCTCACTCGGGAGTGCGGGAAAGATTATTTGTCTTGCACAGTGCATCAAATTACATCAGGTGCGATATATTTTTCAAGTGTGTATTCACGTATACAATATAATGAATAAAATAATTAAAATAAATAAATTGTCATACTACGTTGTAGAAAATGTGGAGAAAACACTGATTTTTGACATGAAAAAAGAAAAAGTTCTTCTACAAGACAAAACAAGTAAATGCAATTATTTAAATTGTTTAATCCCTTTTATTAACGCATGTATTTTTATTTATACGTTAGTTATTTTGACATAATTTATAGTCTGTAGCAAGTTTTAGTCTGTTTATTTACTATTAACTTTTCTGGAATATACATGTAAATATGTGTGTAAATGAAGATATTTTATGTATTATTGAGATTATGTCATTGCTATCAGTTTTTTCCTCAGTCTTTGCTCTAACTATTCGGGAGGTTTTCGTTTCTCATCGACCGCCATATTTACCGAAGTAGTTACGTGACGTTTCCTCGATAAGTTAACAAAAATTTTTCGTACTATTGACAACTGTCAGTCACTAGTGATCGCTAACGATTATGATTAAAAATAATTGAAAAAGAGTAGTAGTATCCATACAGCACAGAAGATTGAAACAATATTGCTGCAATGTTGCAATATTGCAGATTACAATGTAACATTGCAGAGATATTACAGAAATGTAAATTAACAATATGCCTGCGAAATATCAGTAATATGCTTGTAATATTTCACAAAGATTGCAAAACTGTAATTCTTTAATTGTTACAATAATAATAATATAAAAATATAAGTTTTTACAATAATTATGTAGTACAGTTTTTTAGATTAACAGTTGTTTTTATGATATAATAATTAATATAATTCATTTTATATTTAAATAAGAAATTTATTGATACATTATTTGACGGCCATTTCATTAGTTAAGTTTTATATTTATTTTAAATATGAAATCAAAAGATTCTATAATATTGAGTTTGGATACATCATTATCGGATAAGCAATTAAGCTGCTGAAAACGATTTATCGAAATATTAATTATGTGATCGGTATATTTATGTCTGATGTGAACGCAAGAATAAACCAGCGCTTGAACTTTATTGATAAATTTTATATCGTCATTTTTTAATCGATTTCAATTGACTCGAAGTGGTTTCGAATTAAAAAGAATTACTGCGATTAACTTAATCCATGAGTAACTTACCAGCGATTGTATTATTATATTAATGTAGATGATATTTGTAGTTTATTTGGGGCATACATATAACATACTTTATCCTTACGAATAAATTTATCCTTCAGAATTAATACTATATTTTATGGTTTTATCATAAAAATTGCTTTTGGAAAGCACATATCACTAGAAATGTGATTTGTAGAAAAATTAAAGTTAGTGAAATATATGTATAGAAATAGGTTTCATTTTAGAGTCTTCGTAAAAAATTTATCCAAATACATTACATTGCAATATTGCTGGAACGTTTTGTTGCAATATAACAAAAAGCGGATATCTTAACATTATTGGAATTTTGCAATAATGATTCAGCAACGGTTCACAATCTCCATGCAATATTGTAATGTTTCAGTGAAATCATTCTATAATTTCACAATTATTCTATCATTTCTGCAATCTTTCTATGCTGTATGGGTATTATTTTCCGTGTTCCGATTCCGTTTTCCGTGACAATGAAATGATACCCTTAAATATAAAGATAAATTTTTACGAGCTGTTCAAACTGGCTGTTTCAGCGACAAAAAGGATGACGTAATCAACATTGATGAATAGCAAGCGTCCATTGTGATCCTTTTTGTTGAAACAGTCGGTTAGAGCAGCTAGTAAAAATTTATCTTAAGAATCGATGATGAGCGCTTTCCGTTTGATGACACAAGTCGACAGAAGGGGTTTATTACGGTTCTTTAGACGAAGTAAAAATTACAAAAATGGACAAACTCACTAGGTGTTAACCAATGAAGTTATAAATATTCTAGTAAATTCGATCACTTTCGTAATTTTTACCTTGTTTCAAGAACCGTAATATGCCCCCCCCCCCCTCCAGGATGTATTCCAAACCGGATTAGCTCAGCATATTTTTCACCTAGATGTTGGCAATTCCGTAACTGAAAGGAATTCCGCACAATAAAAGGAACAGGGAACAGAGAACAGAGAATAAGAATTTCAACCTATTAGAAATCATGTATTGTGGAATATATAATTTCTGATAGGTTGAAATTCTTATTCTCTGTTCTCTGTTCCCTGTTCCTTTTATTGTGCGAAGTCCCTAAGAAGTGTTCCGAACCCGTTGGCTGTCATAACTCGTAATCAATAGAAGCCAAGGGGCTATTCTTGAAAAGTATCGCATACGAAAAACTAGCGAAATACTATAGTGTAACGTATACGTAACATATACTATAGTGTTTTCTTAGTTTTACCAGAGAGAAATCTGAGAGAAGACATGACGGCCCAAAATTTGTAATCGCAAAATGCTGCCGCGCACTACTGCCCTCTGACAAAGTAGATGTAAACTACATAGTAACGTCCACTTTTTTTAGGATACATCGTCCATTTTTCAAGGCTGGAGATGATAAATTTGGTTTATATAATCGTGCTATATGTAGTTTACATCCACTTGTCAGAGGGCAGTAGTGCGCGGCAGCAAATGGCTACATTGTGGCCACTGTGTGCCCAATGCGGTGCCGAGCGTGTCTGGACTCCGGCGATAATTAACTAACGGCGAAGGACAATTAGCGGGAAATTGTTAAGTTTGCAAAGAAATGTTACTCATTGATACTGACTCATATGCCATAAAGCGGTTTAATATAAATTCAAATGAATATTTAGAACGTACAAATTAAAAGATAGTAGAGACGTGATTGCGTGCATATGACGGCTCGGATATCGATATCGCATTATTAGATTAGAATACGAGAAACTCAAAAATCTATAACATAAGCGTTTAGCTAATGATGCGAGCAATTACCTAATGACATAAGCAGTAACCGATGTCGATCTCGCAGTGAACATAAAGGGATGATTGATTTTACCGAGCGCTAACTAAAATCTATCGCTGAGGGTTACAAAAGATCCGCACGCAAAACGCCATGACATCAGAGAAAGAGAGAGAGAGAGAAAAGAAAAAAGAACTGATTCAAGCGCCGCAACTAACGCTTGCAACACTACAGTACTCCCCTCCTAGTGTAGACATTAAGGAAAGAAATACTGATTAAATTATCGCTAGAACGAAAATAACAGAAAATAAAATTAATGAAACAAACAGAAACTTATGCTTATTGATCGCTTAATGTAATATTGCGTGAATTAATCTTTAAATTTAATAGTCTTGGTCGCTGGTCTAGGATATGTCTTTGCTTCACATTGCACTGAGAGAGAGAGAGAGAGAGAGAGAAAGAAAGAGAGAGGAAAATGGGAAAAAAGAACTGACTCGAGCGCCGCAACTAACGCTTGCGACGCCACAAGCCGATGGGTTCGGAACATTTCTCGGTTTAGTTCCGGAATTGCCAACATCTAAGGGAAAAAATAAGCTATGTTAATCTTTTCGGAATATACCCACAAGTGTCGTTCTATAAATAAAATATTAATGTCCATTTCCATCAATGTAGATTAAATTTAATCTCGGTTTAACTTACTCTTCGTCTAAAGTTCTAGTTCTAAAGATTAGAAAAAGACAAAGAATAAATTGAACCGAGATTAAAGTTAATCTACGTTGGTGGAAATAGGCATAAACGTTAAACAAGGACAGGATGATGAATCCATGGCATCGGTGGCATTCGAGCGACATTTTCGAACGCAGCCAATGAACGTCGAGTATCAACATGAAAATGCACCTGCACATGATTACCACCTGATGAATTCTGGTGAATTTGGGATCAGAAATCTGGTGATTAAATTTTTAAATCCGCGACAACACTGAAACTGGTTCAGTCTGTTTTGTGATTTATATACGTGGTTCTTCATGGGTTTATTGTGTCGTTAAATTCCTGTCGCTTTATTGGCTCTTTTCTGCGATTCTGTCATCCGGTATACTGTTGCGGAACACAGTGCTTGTATTTCATTAAGAAATCGATAGGTGAGCCATCCGCTTATAGCAGTATTCATTATTCGTAAAACGTAACCTTAAGCAAGTGGTACGTTAATACCTCGTTAGATGACATTCTCGCGGATCTTTCTCTTTCCTTCTCTGTACGTATACATAATATATTCAATCGACATTCGATACCATTCGTATTTTGTTCTCTCATCAAATCATATTTCGAATTTTCGAGTCACGAAGCATCAGTTACACATTGCGCTCTATCGTTTCTACGACGACGAAGCAAAAGTGTTTGATCGATTAGACTTAGATGAAGAGACATATTTGATGAATAAATAGGAGCACCAACAATTTACGAAGAGTACTTTTCGATAAAGGAGACTAATGAAAATGTATAATTTTAAATTTGGCTTTAATCGTCGCGCGCGCGCGTGTACTCATCACCACACACATCATATATATATATATATATATATATATATATATATATATATGTATATGTATATGCGTGTATGCGCGCGCGCGCGCGTGTGTGTGGGTGCGTGTGTAATTAGACTGACAAGGAAAAAATATTTTTTTTTTAATCGGTCTCTTAGCTCAAAAGCTTCCATTTCATGCCAAAAGAACACTTCTAAATTTTTATCAAAAAAATATTAAGATATAGACTAGTGAACGATTTTTAAATCAAAGTTTCGATTTTCCTAAATACATGTTTGATTTGATGCAAAAATAGCTTAATCCAGATTTTAAATGTGATATTGTATGTTTGTTGGTCGCTGAACATGATGCAATAATTTATTTAACCCTACAAAATACACCTTAAGAAATACAGCCCGATTATTGAAAAAAATGATCAAATTTCGAATTCAAAATTGATTTTAACAAGGTTCCAAGCGTTCAAATATGTCGTTTCTCTCCTGAAATTGTAGGTCTGTTCACCTAGACCTAGACCATCTAGTTGGAATTTTCCCAGGACTTTCTACAGGGCCAAAAGTTGTATTTAATTGAATTTGTAAAAAAATTGTTTCTCTTTTTAAAAATGTTTTATAATCCAGTTAAATGTAATTTTTAAAGACCTTGTAGGAGAGAAAATTCCAACTGGATCTTGTTCTGGGTGAACAGACCTACAATTTGAAGGGAGTAATGACTCATTTGAATACTTGAAATCTTGCTAAAATCAATCTTGACTCAAATCATTGACTCAGTCATTTTTTATATTAATAAAATCATAAAATTGTACAAAAAATAAAAAGGGCATTAGGAGTCAGCGCCAGAAATCAATTGCATAAAAAAACAATAGAGATAACAAATATTTAGCACGTTTCGACTCTGTTTTGAGCCACCATCAGCACAATGAATATATAATAAATAATAAATTAAATATCGTGGAAATGCATTCCTGTTGTGTGATTATGACTGCAATGTGGTGAGGAGTTCCATCATCATCTTGAATGTTGTGTCAATCAGTTGCATTGCTGAGTGGAAGTATGATAGTCAATCTCAAGTTGAGGAATTGCAAAGATTTGAATGTGGCAACATATTATAATGGATAGACGCATTAAATTTTGACGATACTTGATCTACAGTTACGGCGGCTATGTAATGACTATTGTTTTTTTCAAAATTCTCCATCTATTATAATATGTTGCCACATTAAAATCTTTGTAACTCCTTGAGATAGACTATCATACTTCCACTCAGCAACTGATTTGGCACAACACTCAAGATGTTGATGATGGAGTCCTCCTCATCACATTGCAGTTATAATCACGTAAGGGGAATGCGTTTCCACGATATGGTTTAATTTATTATTTATTATTATTCATTGTGCCGATGATGATTCAAAACGATGTCGAAACGTATTAAATTTTCATTATCTCTATTTTTTTTTTGCGCAATTGATTTTCAGCGCAGACTCCTAATGCCCTTTCGTTTTTTGTACATTTTTATGATTTTATTATATTTTAAGAAAAGAAGTCTTTATTAATTGATTCATTGTAATCATTGTATTTAATTATAATATTATATTTTTCATATTAATCGGACTATATTTTTTAAGACGTATATCGTAGAGCGAAATGAATTATTGCATTGTGTTTAGCGACTAAAAAAATATACTGTACCACATTTAAAATTTGGATTATGCCATTTTCATAAAATCGAACATTAAAGAAAATCGAAACTTTGATTTAAAAATCGTTCACTAGTCTATATCTTAATATTTTTTGATAAAAATTTAGGGGTGTTCTTTTGACATGAAATGGAAGTTTTGGGCTGAGAGGTCGATTAAAAAAAAATCTTTTTTTCCTTATCTGTCTAATATGTATATACATATAGGAAATTAAAGTAACTTGTTACTTGTAACGAATTTATAGTTTTACAAGTTATTCTTTTACAAGTTACTCTAGTCTCGCGTTGCGAGATACAGATTACTAAAGCCATCTATTGGAAAAATAATGGATTTCTTTTTACTATACCTAATAATAAATTACTTGATACATAAAGCTTCATTTTTTTTTTCAAATAAGTACGACCGTGTAAATGATATACATAAATATGATAGACGCCAATAATCGGTCAAAGTTAGATGAATACAATATATATTCTTAATTTAAATTTAATTATCTCAGATATGACTGTGCGCTGAAATGTTCGAACATTAACCACAATCGATCTGAGACGTTAATAATATAAATATGATAAGGCGAAACATATGAAATAATCCCCTATATATGAAATAATCCCCTCTAAATTAACAATCTGAGATAATTAAAGATAATTAAATTTATATTAAGAATATATATTGTGTTCATAATATCTAACTTTGACCGATTATTGGCATTCTCTATCATATTTATGTATTTCATTTTTTTAGTTTTTCCTTGAAAACCCAATGTTTCTGTAATCTTGAAATCTGTAAAATATGTGATAAATTGAGATATCTATCGTATTGTCATGTAGAAGTATAAAATAATTCCTGAAATGCTTAGCTGTCAACTATTGCAGTGCCCTTGCAGTGATTTTTGACAACTGAGGAATATATCATTATTTCAGGAATTATTTTACACTTCTACATAATATATCAGAATTTGCTAATATCTCAATTTGCCACATATTTTACAGGTCTCAGAATTACGAAATTATGTTTTTAAAGAAATATTAAAAAGTAAAGCTAGTGTCATTATTGTTATATTTTGGAGCTTGAGCCCTAGGGCGCTGTAGTGCCAGGGTTCCATTTACAAATAAAAAAGAAAAAAATTTAATAATAATAAACAATTTATTAAGACTGTCTAAAGGTACCTTTTTCATGCTGATATTCTACGTTCATTTTTAGTATTAAAAGAGGTTACGTGATTTAAATTGATGCTTGATATTCGTTAATTTTTATTACGTGATCTGTTTTGATGCTGAAAATGTGCGTCGAGCATCAGCATGAAAAAGCTTAATGTGAATACACAATAAGAGATAAAGCCTATAACGGTCGAAGCTGGATCTTGGAAGTGTTTTATTTCCATGTGAACTTATATACTATACATATGTAGTCATTTGAATTGCGCCGAATTGATTTTTTGGGGGGACTTAAAAACACAACTGAATTACTGTAATAATGTCACAAATTAAATTGACAAACATTATATGTATGGTCTTAGGAAATTGTTTACTATTATTTTCATGCTATTACTATAAGGATTAGACAAGAACAAACAATTAAAATTGATTGACCTTTATCTAACTCACGTAATAATATGGAAGAGAATCACATACGTGGACATCACCTGATGAGGTTTGGTACATGAAAAAGATCGAGATGACCACTTAAATTTCTCTCTACTCTTATTTTCGCTTAAGTCACGTATGATTTATTATCGTTACTATTGAGATTTGATTTACGTGAATCTAAGAAATCCAGAATATCGATTTGTCATATGTTGATTTTGTAGCAGTGTGAATTCCATTGTTGTCATAACTTTCTAACAAATGTACTTTTTAGAAATATACGAAGCGCTTATATAGGATGAGGAAGAAGTCCTGGATCGGTAAAATATCTCAAAAACGAAGCATTTTTGAAAAAAATGTTTCATACAAAAGTTGTAAGGTTTAAAATGATCTATTTACTGATTTGATCATATGAATTCATACAGTTTAACTTTGTAGTATAACCAAGGTCCGATTAAGGTCACATTGATTTTTTAAAATGGAACACTAATTTTTTATTCCAGAATCTAATAAATGGTGTCAAGAGCTTTTCAAAACACTACAATAAAATTTATTTTCATTAAGTACTTTTCGAGGCTTTATGAGGCTTGAAGATTATAGTATTGCCGGCATTTGTATTACCCAAGGTATTCGTTCGATGACTAAAACCTCCTGAATATTGTTCAGGATCATGACCTTGATAACGTTTGTTAAGATCAAGGCCATTGCAGGTTATTCTTTTATTTTCATTTTTACATAAAAATAAAAAATTATAAGAACAACTTTCAATAGCTTTGATCGTAATAAATGATATCAACACCATGTTTTTAAGCAACATTTAAAAGGTTTTAGTTGTTGGCCCTACACCTCGTGTAATACTAATGCCAGCGATACTGCAACTTTCAAACTTCATAACTCGAAAAGTACTTAATAAAAATGAATTTATTATAGTGTTTTAAAAAGTTCCTGATACCGGTTATTACATTTTCGAATAAAAAAATAGGATGTTTCATAATAAAAAAAAATCGATGTGACCTTGACCTGATCTTAGTGATGCCACCAAAGGTCAAATTGATCAGAACAGTAAATAAATAATTTGAAACCCTACAATTTTTGTGTATGAAACATTTTTATCAAAAATGTTTTGTTTTTGATGAATTAGATATTCCACCGATCCGGAACTTTTTCCTCATTCTGTATACATAATAATCCATTTTAAGCAATACAGTCAATTTTCTCTGAAATTATTAATGATACGAAAAAATATGAAATTTTATATGAAAATAGAACGTTTTTGAGGGGGACATATTTTGATGTTATTTTTCTTCTAAATGCAGGCAACAAAAAGATATGAAAGTCATTTCTGCTTTTTCAAATGGAATTATATGATGTTTTTACATAATATGATTCCTTTTAATTATTTTGCACATAAAAGTATTACAGTAGAAATATCAGAAAATATAGTTTATGAAATATTTAATGTTTTATGTCAAAATGTGCCAGAATAAAGTATAAAATGTCGCAAACTTGATTTTTTAAATATCTCTATCTTAACTTTCAAATGCAGAATAAAAAAATCAATTGTTTCATTTGAAAAAATGAAGGAGACCTTTATATTTTTTTGGCATCTTTATCTAGAAGAAAAATAGACAAAATACGTTCCTCTTAAAATCAACTTTTATCTAAAATACTTTTTTATATTAATAATTTCGAAGGAATTATTAACTGTATTGATTGAAATGGACTATCCTATATATTATATTATTGTTGCATTCTAAATGAAATCTATTGAAATAAATACTCATGCAGAATAAATATGTGAACATAATATAAAGTAATTTATCTTTGTAAATCTAATTGTAATCTGGTAAAGAGAGAGAGGAGTACTACAGCAAAGGAATTATTTATTTTTAAAATTATAAACAAAATATTTATCCAATTTTTTGTTAAAGTTATATGAAAATAATTTTTGTTGCAGAGAAATGAAATGAGATCAAGACACTTTTTCAGAAATGAAAACCTAATGAAAGAACTGAATTTGCCGTCATAATGGAACCATTACTTACGAGCAAGGTTCTCCGAGCTCCCAATTTAAAAAGGGGTCAAGAAAATATTAGAATACAAGACAGAGTGAGTAAATTATGAACTCCATTATTATACACCTTATTATACACATTTTTTATATTAGGCCAAGTCTTTCTACAAGTCTTTTAATAAGTCGGAAATAACTTATCAAACAATTCATTATCTTAATCCTCTGTCTCCATTGTGAGTCTTTCAACAAACAGTTAAAATTTCAAATAACTGTAGATGGATTAAGGGCTGCCGCACACAAAATTCCGCAATAGTGACCGTAAAACGTGAATTTAAATCGATGAACCAATCAGAATATTGCTTTAGGTCTACATAATCTAACCGAAATGGAAATGACAGTAAATTTATCCATAACCTCGCAATAAGGTGAATTTTAACCAGTTAAAACTCGCCTCATGGATAAGTTTATTGCTATTTTTATTTCCGTTAGAGTATGTAGATCTAAAGCAGTATCCCGATTGACTCATCGGCTTAAGTTCATGCTTAAAGTTACTGTTACAGAAATTTTGTCTGTGGCAGTCCTAAGGCCATGGCACATAAAAAACGACCATAGGACGTAATTAGTAAGCGAATTGGCCAATCACGGTAGAAACTGTAAGGCCAGTAGCGAATCCAATGTTACGATTTCCTTACTGCTTATGTCTTACGGCTTTACGTTTTTGTATGTGCCATGGGCTTTAAGCATTAAGCGAATTGACTAATCACAATAGAGATCGTAATGCCTAGCTCTGACTGGACGCAGCAAGCGTCAAGCAGTGAAGCAGTAACTAACCAGCGAGGCAATATTTTTTACGTCACTGTAAATATCGCCTTGCTGATTGATTGCTGCTCTGCTGCTTGACGTTTGGTGCGTCCAGTCAGAGTAGTCCAGTCTGAACTAGGCATAAGTCCAGATCTACAATAGGTGTTTTAAGCCTTAAATTGTAAGAAATTGAGAAACTACAGTCGAATGCGAGGAGAATAATTTATTGTGATTTGTCCATTCCTTATGACTTAAGGCTTAAAAATCTATTGCAGATTCGGGATTAGAGCTGCCGCAGACAAAATTTCTGTAACAGTAATCTTAAGACGTGAACTTAAGTCGACGAGCCAATCAGGATACTGCTTTAGATCTACGTACTCTAACGGAAATAGAAATAGCAGTAAATTTATCCATAAGGCGAGTTTTAATCGGTTGAAATTCGCCTTATTGGGAGGTTATGGAGTAAGAGTCTGAGCTCAAGAATTGTCAAAACACTTACTTAGAGATTTAAGTTGTCGACGTAAGTAACACACAGACTCTTGGAGACACGGTAATAAGTTGTATGATAATAAGTTGTATCATACGTGAAAGCTTGTACGTTACTTACGTCTATAACTTAAATCTAATAAGTATTAATAATAAGTATTACGACAATTCTTGTACTCAGTTTACTGTTATTTTTATTTCCGTTAGATTACGTAATCTAAAGCAGTATCCTGATTGGTTTATCGGTTTAAGTTTACACCTTACGCATACTGTTACGGAATTTTGTGTGCGGCAGACCTTAGGGAGAGAGTCGGGGATTCTAACCTAAAAGAGTAGGTCCAATGTCGAGAAGGTATAATTGCGATAATCTCAGAACAATCTCAAACTGCGATTGAGATCTGATACATTCTGCGAACTAAGGTGCGCGGTACTATCTCCTATAGAATTTCTCCGCGAATGTCTACAGTTTCAGGGTAGTTTCCGGAAATTATAAAAACGGGAAAGTTGCAGTCGATCACCTAGACCCAGTTCCATAACTGACAGTTAACTCATAACTGAGGTTCAACTTATTCACTGTCTCTTTCAATTTTAGAATTGGAAAAAGATGAGAAACCATGAGTTGTGAAACCTTATACATGCACACACATACACAACCAAGCGCGCGCGCTCACATTATTGCATTAGATAAGATGGGGATAGATTAGGCGAGATTATTAATCCTAGTAGGCTATTGTTATTTTTGGTTATCTTCCCGGCTACACCAGGGTTTGTGAAACCCTACAATTTTGTCACGCTATATCTCTAGACTGAATATGTATATATATTTTTTTAGCTCAAAACGTGAAATTTATACTTCGAAGTTAAACAAAGACAGATAAATATGAATCAAATAAATATTTTATTTTCAATTAATTATAATGTTTTAAAGAAATTTTATCGGAACAATTCGCAAAAAATGACTACTTTGGATATAAAATTCTCAAATTTTTAATTTAATGTTCAAGTAAAAACCCGTAGGATTTTTTTAGTTGACCCTTTTGGACTTACAAAAAAAATACAGTATGATATGAATCGCTCAAAAAAGTATAATTATTTGAACTATCGACATTTTTGAAAAATTTATATATTATAAGTTTACAATTAATAAATAAATTTTATTATTTAAACAAAATAAAATGATAGATAAAGAATTGATGTATAAATATTATTATAGTATATATAATTAAGTTTATTAGGATTTAGTTTAGAGGATGATGCAACACTCGCTCTAAAGCAATACATCCACCCCGGCCGAGCGATCTCCGAAGACTGACAGAGATTATAAAATTTCTATTATTTATTATATTGAAATAATTCTTTTTAATTCTACATTTTTGTGTACTTATTTTTATACTATCCGAAACTCAGTAAATATATATTTAATAAAAAATAAAGTGATATCCAGAACGCCGAAAACTTACAAATTAGTCACGTATGGATCCCAAGTACCCTCTTTGAACTTTCGTGCATTCTCTATCGAGAATAATGCAAAAAAAAACCCTTGCAGGCTTATTATATTTATGGACAGTTAAAGGTTTTTTTCAATCCGGGTCTTCAAGTTATATTATAAAAAAGTTACAGCAATGTAAAAAATCGCATAGGGTACGTTGGACCCATGAATAGTTTGATATAGTTAATGTACCTTTTTTTTATTAATTGAATTTTATTGCAATTTGTATTACAAAAGCATGTACCGAGGTAATCACAGATATATGAATTATTGCTTCCCGAACGAACTGCGATATGTATGTATATACAGAGTGTACAACATTGCGGATTCTTTACAGGGTAGGTCTGTTCTTTTTAGCTGAAGTTATACGGTTCATCTTTCTTCCTTTTCTCTCCACGTTGGAGAGATAAAGAGAAAAGATGAATCGTGCAAGAAATTTAGCTAAAAAGAACAGGTGACTCTTGGATAAAATCTGTACCAACCTGCCGGAGTTATGTCCAGGAATCACCCTGTTGCCGTGGATTCGCAATGTTGCACACTTTGTACATCATACTGAGATTCGTTCAGGAGGCAATGACTTATGTATATCTGTGATCATCTCGATGAGTGCTTTCCAATGATATATCACTTGCTACCATCAGTAACTAGCAGTTTTTCTTCAAATGCCATACGCTCACAGCGTGCCGACATCTCCCTCTCATATACCTGTGCGCGCACACTGATCGTACATAAAGTATATGGGGACCTACAGTTTAAACGCCGATTCCAAACGGCAATTTTTGGTAGAGAAGTTTCCTGGTCAATTATACTACTCGGTGATTTGCCATTTCCTTCCGAAAGCAGCTACGAAAATTTTTCGATTCTGCCAGGGATCAAACTCGGGATTTCTAGTATAGCAGACTATGCACTATCTGCTGCACTACGCTTGCGTTCAACTAGCAGCTGGTGGGTCTTTCTTGTTAAACAATTCTTCAATACTATATGATAAATTTAAATACCGCATTAGCACGTTTATATAAAATTATCTTTGATAATCTTGCTAGCGGGATTTCACGTCGTGTGTTTGTAAAAACATTTTTGTGCACATGGCGACACATGTTGTGTTTCAATTGTTGTATTATCGATTATNCTATCTGCTGCACTACGCTTGCGTTCAACTAGCAGCTGGTGGGTCTTTCTTGTTAAACAATTCTTCAATACTATATGATAAATTTAAATACCGCATTAGCACGTTTATATAAAATTATCTTTGATAATCTTGCTAGCGGGATTTCACGTCGTGTGTTTGTAAAAACATTTTTGCACATGGCGACACATGTTGTGTTCCAATTGTTGTATTATCGACACATTATATTACATATCCGTACTCAGCTCGAGATTATTAGTCGGTGTGTAAACTTATGTTTTCTAATGATAATTACATGTAATTGCGGTAGCTATAAATGAGATTGAAGGATGTTGAACGGTACTTTTGTTTTTTTTTTATTCAACACAAATGGAAAAAGCTTCATTTAATCTAACTCCCGAACCGGATCGAAACCGTGCACAGCGTACACAGAGTGGATGTTTTCCAGCAAGGACACAATCAGATACAGTGTACCCAGTGAATTGTCACATTTTTGTTGTTTGTCTACGTTAAATAAGAATGAAATGATTTACTGTATTATACAGTGTCTGACTGTATCCTTGTTGGAAAACATCCACACTGTGTTCAGTGAATTGTACATAATGCTACGCTTTGTACATTCCTGTGTTAAGATGTGTTAAGCAATTGAAAAGCACTTTATGCTGTTTTTCAGTTAGAACACGCTACGTTACATTTGGTACTTTTGAGTAACATTATGCTACTATGTACAATGTGATGCTTTCCAATTATCATACAAATCGACACGATCGTACATAGTTAAATGGTTCAATTCGAGTGTGTTCACTTGTGTCGTATATTGGAAAGCACCGAATTATACACTATGTTATAATATCGCCTGTATACGCAGCTGGAAAATATCCTATATACGTGCGCGTATTATCTCGTCATGCGTTTGATATAGATAGCAAGTAATATGATCGCAATAAGCGCCCGCGTCGGAGTGAGTTGTGCCGCCCCTGCTTACTTTCCATAAGCTGCCCACAATTGGCTAATTATTTCTTGTTACAATCTAAAAATTATGCTTTGGAAAAATTTTGGTAAAGGAAAAATCTTAGAATTAAGTTAATAATACATTTTAAGAACAAAATTGCTCTGAATCACTTTGTATTTGGAAATCAAAATCACATTAATGGAAATTAGATTGCGAAACGTCAGATTGCTCATTAATACTGTCAATTAATATCTTAAGAGTTTTATCAACATATCTATACAGAATCAATATAATAATGCATTTCTTAATACGTTTCAGATTAAGCTAGAACGTGTACTGGGTGTAACCGTTTCCAGCAATGCAGCCCTCGATTGTGATGTAACCAGCGAATTGGTTGCTTATCCAGCTGGGTAAGTTCAACTTTTTTCTTATTGATTTTTTAATGTATAATGACGAGAATAAAAGTTTTATTTTAATGAAAGATAACAAATATATAATATATGAAAAATAAAAAAAAATTGAGAAAAGAAATCTTTCATGTAACATCTCCAATAAAGAAATTTGTCATTTGTAATATTATTTTATTTTCTACACCTAATGTTTGAGTGCCTAAGGGACATGTCTGTTCGGAATTGATTCGATTCTTTTTTAAATATATATTATTAAAAACACGCACGCATGCACGCACGCTTACAGCTTTACTTTACGCTCTATTACATTCCTCAGCAGAAGTGATCGATTGATTGAATTAACGTCGAATCAGCATTGATTTAACGCTAATTGATCAATTATTTCTGGCTGAGCCGGAAAACCAGCTTCCTCTCGATATCTACTACTGCTACTTTATTATAGACGACGCTTTAAAGCAAGGTTGTGTATCGAGACAATGGCCCGATTGCACCAACGGACTTTACTTTGATTTTAAGCGAGGCTCTCTATCTCTCTCACTCTCTCGGTTTTAAAGAGAAAAAGTGACAGTTTAAGCCTCGCTTAAGGGGATGTTGGAGCCGCCTGTATTACCGATAAAACTAACGTTTTTGATGTTTTTATTTCTGTCGAATTTTACCTTCAGCGTTGGTCGCCATACTGAGATAAAAATGGATAAAGAAATTTGTAATTTTTTTATTTCTTCTAGCTTTAAACAAAATACACCAACGACAGGTACATTAGCATGTATTATACATTTTAATCGTGGAAAAGGAATTTTTATTCTATGAAACCACTATGAAGAAATTCGACAGGAAAACGTCAAAAACGCTAGTTTTATCGGTAATACAGCTGGCTCGAGCATCCCCTTAAGCGAGGCTTAAACTGTCACTTTTAAAAGTCAAAGTAATGTTCTGCAATCGGGCCTAAGTGACGCACTTCCCGGCAGATCTGGAAGTATCCCACTCTTCGGAACTCCTACTCCTCTACTCTCGGATCTTATGGATTAAAACTCGCCTAGAGGTTTAACTTAACTATTATCGATTAATTTTAATTTTTAAGGTTATAATTATGCTATCGTTTTATTACACATTATTATATCAGAACTTGCGACATTCTTTTTTAATTAAAATTATTTCCATTGCATTTTATAAATTAGTTTTCTTCTGTTGCAGTTGCACTGTCGTATTATTTAACCCACGACGAAACAGTCAAGCACACGTATTAAATGTTTGCCGGAAAACTGTGACTTCCCTGGCGCTGGCCGGGGACGGTAAATTCTTGGTCACTGGTGAATGCGGTCATATGCCGAACGTTCGTGTTTGGGATATTTCTGATCCGCAAAATGCTGTGCAGATCGCGGAATTTCCGGGACACAAGTATGGCATCAACTGCGTGGTGAGTACTGCAATGACTTTTTATTTTAAATGTTCGCGATTGAGCATTTCTGGCTTTCCATTCTTCATATTTTCGTTGTATAAGGGAGTTGCGCTTTAAGTAAATGTAATTATGCGAAAAGAAATCAATTTTTAAATATAGTTTTTTATAGTTTAACTGTCATAAAAATATTGAAAACAAGATTTCGCTTTAGTAGAAATGAAATAATTTAAAAAAAATTTTATATAGGTAGAAAATGTACACTATCGCAGACTACAAACAGTATCATTATATCAATATTATATAATTTCTCATTTAACAATATAAATGTAAGGTAATACACGTTGTACGTAAGTTATATTGTTAAATGGGAAATTATAAATTGACGTAATGTTATTGTTAGTTGTATGTTTTATAGGCAAGTACATAAAAAACATTTAAAAGTGTATGTATTATTAAATCAGGTATTAACTAATAAACACATACATTCCACGTCACCCGGATCACCTACGTTCCCAAAAATCAGCGCCGAGAAACGATGAACATCGCATATAAATGTTACATTTTTTTGCTTAAACTACTGTATTGATCTCCAATTGGCTTGAAAATGATTATTTCTAGGCTTTTTTGCGAAGCTTTTTAATCTCGACCGTGAAGAGGGGTAAACTATTTTAAGTTAGTCTTAGAATAAAAAAATATTTCATTACTAGTTTTAAGCAGGTGGTGATTGATTTTTAAACATTCAAAAATTACCCCATCACGCTCGGGATTAAGAAGCTTGAAGAAGGAATTGAAAGAAGTTGAAGGTCGAAGAGTATAGAGCTCAAAGTTTCGTATGCTGGTCGCCATATTGGATCTATTATTTTGGATTTCGAAATTTTGACAGCAGATTTGTAATCAGCAATCTGAAAAACTTAAAAGTAATCATTTTTAAGGCAACTAGGGATCAATACAGTAGTTTAAGCAAGAAAATATTACATTTGTATGTGATGTTTATTGCTTCTCGGCGCCATATTGGATCCATCATATTAGATTTCAAAATGGCACATTTCTTTCGAAAATACATGTACATACGAATAATTTGAAACCTTGAACGTTTCTTTTTATTGCGCTGATTTTTCGGCACGCAGATGATCCGATTGACGTGGAACATCCCATACATAAAAAATATATAAAATAATCATGCAATTTGCAATCATGCAATTTGCAATTTCACAAAATAATCATTCACATCAAAATAATTTTGCAAAAATCATGCAATTTGGAACGTACAACTATCTTCTTTTTTTCAAGCAGTTGTGTTTTTTTATACTAAAATTGATTCCTCTCATTTTTCTATACATAAAAGTACTACATACAGTTGCTAAAAAATGAATGATTTACAAAATATTTTAAATTTTATGACAAAAAGTGTCAGAATAAAGTATAAAATATCTCGTTAACTGTTTTTCGATAATTCTATTTTAACGTTTTTACATATAGAATAACAGGAAAAATTATATTATGTAAAAAATCTCATATAAAAAAAATCTCATATAAAAAATGCCATACTGAAACAACACAGGATACTTATATGTATTCGTATGTTGTTTTATTCTTTGAAAAATATCAAAGTATACATTGTAACAATGTGCATCATTTCCAGCGTACAGCCGCACGATGAGGGAGCAGTGCACTCGTATTATTTTTTTTAAGAAAACGTAAACATAATTTTAAGATCGCAGCTCTAGTTAAACGAGCAATAACTGCGCCGACCAGTGCCGAATTCGGCTGAATTGTGGAGTCAATAAAACAATATATGTGAATATTCTGTATTGGCTCAGTATTGGTATTTTTTTATACCCCTTGATTTATTTCTTCTACACAAAAGCAACCCAAACAGGGCCCTTTCGATTTTGCTGAATTATATACAGGGTGTCTCTTAAGTAAGGTCCGAACCGCATTGGGGGCGTAGAATGAGTCAAGAGGAACGAAAAAGTCTTATACCATTTTGAAATATCCGCTATAATTTTTGAAATAAAAAAGAAAATGTCTAAGCCAATATGCGGTGAAGCCGCGCCGCGCGAATTCGTAGCACGGCCCATCGCGCTTCACTCCTTAGCGACGGCGCGCTGGGAGGGCGAAAAGAAAGATACCGCTTCGTCATCCTTACGCACGCGCGCGCGTCATCGCTATGAAATGAGGCGCGATGGGCCGTGCTACGAATTCGCGCGGCACGACTTCATCGCACATTGGCTTAGACGTTTTCTTTTTTAATTTGAAAACTACAGCAGATATCTCAAAATGGTATAAGACGTTTTTGTTCCCCTTAACTCATTCTACGTTCGCAATACGGTCCGGATCTTACTTAAGAGACACCTTGTATATATTAAAATTCATTCGATAAGGGCTCATATCTGATGTTATCCTTGTAAGCCTAATTCTTTTATTTGAAAAAAATTACATAATTTTTTTAAAAACAATGATCTTCATCTGACTTACTTAAAAAAATTGATTTTTCCCAAAAATTGATTTCATCATTATTTATTCCTCTTTAGATCATATTAGTCTAAAAACTATTTTTGTCAATTACTTCGTCGTCAAGATATTTCCATAAAAATGAGATACTCATAAATCAATTATTTTTATAAAATACAACATTGAATAAATTGTATTAATTTTTGAAAGACGGAAGGCTTAAAATTAACCTTGCGAAATGTATAAGATATCAAAAGAACATTTATCTTTTTATTTTAGGCATTCTCACCCAATATTAAATACGTTGTATCAGTCGGTTCGCAGCACGATATGATTGTCAACGTTTGGGACTGGCGAAGTGATGTTAAAATAGCATCCAATAAAGTTTCGAGCAAGGTGAAAGCTGTCTGCTTCGCAGAAAATGGCAATTATTTTGTTACCGTGGGTAATAGGCACGTTAAGTTTTGGTACTTGGAACATTCACGTAGCGCCAAGGTACACACTCAACTCTGTTTTACATCTTTTGCGAAATAGCATTATTATATTTTCTTTTTTTTTTTTTACAAAATAACTTGTATTTAAAACTAATAATTAAAAGGTTAATTAAACCAAATATATACGAGGAAATGATGGAAGATGTTAATAACAGTTAAAAATGTATGTATATTTAAAGGAATTAATGAGCGAAACGTTTCAACTTGGCAAAGTGTCCTTTTCGTGATTGCTCACTACCGAGAGCCTATGGCTTGCCGAAGATACATAAAATGAATATTCTACTAAGAATTTTAATATCTTTGACTAATACAACTTTCTATCCCGACACAATTACTTACATAACTTAATATTAAACAACATTTCGCATGATGTTGGCCATGTTGATAACAGTTTTGATCTTTTTAACTCATTAAAAGAAAAAAATATATTGTATTACTTTTTCATGTGCTACTAACGGATTAAAAAAGTAAGACAATATATTGAAAAAACAATATTGATATATCAGGAAGATTTAAATTTTATCTATAATTTGCGCTGCCTGAAATATGTGTTATTTTAAGAATTGCTAATATTCAGTTCTTAATTTAATGTTTGATATACACGTCACTAAATTACTAAAACCTTGGGTCTTAATAGAAAGTGTGTGAGAGTGTGTAAATTTATTTAAGAATTAAATTTTTACGTACTTGTAAAATACATGAGTTACAATCCCAACATTTATGCGTAAAACAAATATCTAATTTGAAATTTCACAACCAAAAATTCAAATGGATAGCGAAAAAGAGTTTAGATTTATAATCTACTCAATCTTGAAATCTTTGATTTATTCAATCAGTACAAGTTCCTAAATTAAAAATTTTTATTACGAAAAATGTAAAGAAGATATATTACCATATAACATTTATAATAATTTTTTTTATTCTCAGCACGATTCTTTAAATAAAATATACAAATGCATTTTCCGCAAAGAATGTTGCGGAAAAAAAAACGATTGTAGAACAAATTACATTAGTTGGAATTGAAAGCAAATGATCAATTTCTAATAAAGTAGATCATATAAAATATTACTGTTCTGTCCACGAAGACCAATTGAGTTTGAATCATGAACAAAGTTAAACGACATTTAATTAAATTTAGGGGCACTCAAATTCACTTAAATGAGCAGCTAAATTCAATTAAATGTCGTTTAACTTTGTTATACTTAAAGATAATTGGTTTTTAAATCTTTTAAGTATTAATTTTCTTGTAAAAATTGAAGAATTACTATAATTGGAGCGAAGGTTTTTGTCTCCCTCCCCACAATGATTTTATAACAATTGAATTTATTAAACACATAGAAAATAATTTAGCAAAATTATAAGCCGTTAATAAAAATACTTTCAGAATTAGGGAGCTTTTCAGCAGAGGCACAAATCGACACAAGAGTCATTTTGTCTATTTCTTACTGATTATCGAACAAGGACAGGATGACTCTTGTGTCAATTTGTATCTCTTGCTAGAAAACTTTCTATGTTTCCTCTGACTGTTTCCCTTATTATTGAATATTAGAAATTTACAAGAAATAGATCAAATATTGATAATTTTATCTTATTCTTTATTTATCAGTAAACAATTTATTAAAGGTAATCCACAAATCCAGAGACACGGCAGTGTTTCGGTTTTAAGAGGACGCGCAACGTCTAGCGGTAGAGCGAGACCGACCATGTAGTTTTACATGAGTCGACGAGTTTTTCGAGTTCGCGATTATTAGATCTCAATGAAGACCGTACTGATAAAATTCTATACATGCTTAATCGATAGCTTATATATCGGATTGTATAATGAAAGTGCCTTTATTTTTTTTTCTATGTGTCCTACAAGAGAAGATATTGCGACAAAATCTAAATTTTAATTAAAATTTTACTAAATTAATTGATTAATTAAATAAATATTCAAGGCTCAATTAAATATTCGAGATAAGTTACGAAAAATAAAAAATGGGGAGGGAGATCTTTAAAAAAATTTAAAGTGACCTCGACAACGTCACTCAAAGTCAAATACCATGGGTATCATTTTGTATTCTCCTCGAATAACTTTTGTCGCATAACTTTTGTCTGAAACTTTTTTTAATCCCACGTCTTCTCGAGATATTTTAGTGTATCAATTAAAATAAAACAACCTGTATAAATAAATATACATATATCTATAGTTGTAAAAATCTACTTTCTGTTTCATTCACCATTCTCGAAGATCAGGTTCGATTCTTGATTAAAACAATCAAATTCCTTGATCTAAGATAAAGGATCGACAGACGCACTGTCTCAGATAGCGAAATAACGTTTCGTATCGATATTGATCCACATCTGGGATCCATTCAAATGCTTTCGACTTGTAGCACGCGCCCCAGAACAATAACTAAGATAATAAAAAGTGGTGACAGTTATACTTTTCCATGCCCGCTCTCCATTTCCTTGTTTTTCCATGAAATAAAGAATCCTGGTTTTACGTAACAAGATTAACAAACGAGTTTTAAAACAACTTATCCATAACCTGTTAATGAGTTGAAAATATTCAGATTAACATGTACTATACGCAACAATTTAATGTGGTTTTAACACCACTTAATTACGTAATTTTCATGTGGAAAACGATTCAATTATGGACTTCTTTTATATTTGGATACATTAAAATTTTTAATGACATTTATTATTAATCGTTGTTATTCCAGAAATATACATATAATTTATTATATGGATTGTATGCTATGAATTTTTTATTAATTTTATATGTGATTGTATTTTTAATAACGATTGAAAAGGACATTTAACAAAAGTTCAAATTGATCCGCTCATTAATTATTACTATTATTAATTACTCTATTATTATTATTATTAATTAAATATGCATTTATTAAATATTCATTTTATTCACTCATTTATATTTGGCCTATTTAATCTTCAATTTTCTTCTTTTACTTTTTTCTTGATGTAATAGAAAAGTAATCAATTTAATATGATATTTTATTATGCAGTATAAAGAACCCGTGCCTTTGATGGGTCGATCTGCTATATTAGGAGAACAGAGGAACAATGATTTTGTTGATGTAGCCTGCGGTAGAGGAGAAATGACGGATTCTACATACGCAATAACTAAAACAGGCTTGCTGTGCGAATTTAATATTAGAAGACTTTTGGACAAATGGGTCGAGCTTCGAGTAAGTTACTTCAAATGATTAGGCTCTACGAACACTTGCGAATATAATATGAAGCAGAAAAGAATAAACTACAATCAATTTAAAATTTTCGTTTAGGGGATACATTTTCAATGATCTTAACATTTACATATATTGTCAAGATCAGACTCTAATAATGAGTAACTATCAAAAGACTTATGCCTATTTCTACCAACGTAGATTAAACCGAAATTAAAATTAATCTATGTTGGTGGAAATGCGCATTAGAGTCTCTTTTACCAACCTCTGTTAAGTTAACCAATACTTACATGAGGTTCATTTAAGCTCAATTTCACAACTCATGGTTAACTTTTAACCAAGGTTTAACTTATTTTAAGTTAAAATTTAATCATGAGTTGTGTGAAAGTAAGCCTAAATGAGCCCCATGTAACTGTCGGTTAACTTAACTGAGATTGGAAGAGACCCATAAAGTAATGTTGGAGTGATGAGAAAATTATCAATATTACAAATTAAAATTGGCATTTTTTTAATTGACTTTACAGAATTAACCCTTCGTGGTCACACTGGGGTCAAAATGAACGCATTTAATCAGTAATTTTTTTGACATAGAAATTGAATACGGCAATCGGTTAAATGCGCTCTGGGATCATTTTGACCTCGATTTGACCATTACGGAACTTTTAAGAAGTGTGACTATGAAGGATTAAAAACCTTTTTATATGTTTACTTAGTATATTCACGAATGAACCTTACCTTAAATTTAAAAACGTTCCTGGGATACTTACCTTAAATTTAAAAACGTAAAAATAATTAAAAATTATACACATCTTTTTTTATAAAAATTTATCACTGTTTTTATATCTTATGGGTCGATCTTAGTCCATTTATAGCCCGTTCTTGTTCGTTTCTTGCATTCAAGCTGTGTATCGCGAGGGAACGATGACAAGTATACGCGAGTGTGCATATGAGTATTTTTGAGAAGATTGCCCGTTTCTACTATTCGTTTTTCCGCTGATGAACGACAACATGTATGCGAGTATGCACATAAGTATTTTTGAGTGGATTGTCCGTTTTTAATACTTGTTTTTCAGCTGATGAGTGAGAACTCGTTTATAATTGCAACAAGTGAATTCTGTAAAAGAATTCTGTTCACGAGAACGTAGTAAGTATGCAATAGGTATGAGAGAAAATGCAATGGATGCGAGAGAGAGAGAGAGAGAGAGAGAGAGAGAGAATGTGATAAGTAGACGCGAGAAAACGAGAACCATGATAAAAGAACGCAAGGAACAGAGTATGAATGCAATGTCGGTCGCGACTGATCATGTCCGACATATCACGCGTGAACTCCGGAGATCTCACGCTATGGAACCTCTAGAGACACTATATTAAGAGACTGGCATAGGTTTTAATTGTGTAAGAAATTTAGAGGAAATACGCACAATAGAAATGTTAATTATATGTTTATATTGTTTATAGCCATGTCATTATGGTTTATATAGTCATTTATCGACATTTTACTGCGATATTAACTTAGATAGCAAAGCATGTCTCAGCAAAATCGCACAAATCTGTGATTGCTTATAATGCTGGTAACTTGCCACAGATTTGTCTTCAATGATTTCGAATATAATGTGTATATGTATTGTCAGCAGTTTAACAACAAGATAGCTGCATTAATGTTATTTTGTGTTGTCGGCAATATGACAGCATTGTATGATTCTATATTATTATAGTAAGATGATATTATTATAGTAAAATATTATTATAGCATATTATTATAGTAAGATGATGGCAGAAGTACGAATTTTTATGATGACGATTTTAAAGTTGTCGGCAAACTGCTGGCAAATTGCTACTCGAAGTTATCATATCGTAAAGGCATCAAGTTGCCAACAAATGAGGAGTTGCTGCAATTCTGGTAGCAACACATGTTTAGCAATGCATACTTAGCAAGCAACATGCCAGCAACAAAACACACGTTGCTATCTAGGAATATTTATTAAATATAATGTTAAAATGCTTATTATTTGCTTTTATTTTCCCTTTTTTGCATTTCTGTTTCTCCTTTCGTATATTTAGTCATCACAAATTAGCTATGCCATTCTGTATCCAGCCAATCAAAAATTGGACCATCTATGCCAGTCTCTTATTGTTGGTCTATTTTTTTCTATCCTAAGAACTGGTGTAATAAGTTAGAGTGAAACAGCTATAGTTTGTTTTACTCTAACTTATTGCATTAATTCAGAACTCTTTGAAAAAAAAACATCCTATAATCTCTAGGAACGTCTTCGACATGAGCGTCATGTGTTGGTTACTATATCCAATCTAGTATCCCTCTATTTATACTACTCATTATCATACTTCGTTCAGAAATTAGAGCTAAAAAATTAAAATTTAGCTGATCTCTGAGAGTTAATTTCTTCCCTTAAACATGTTTGGTTACTGATAAAAAAAAATAGTATCGAATATTTTTACGCCTCTACAAATCTGCCAAGTTTCATTAAAATTGGAGAGAGATATTTATGAACCTTTTCTTGTTAAAAGGATGATCTTTGTAACATATGTCAAGATCAAAACAACTAAAGATAGATCTCCTAAAGGTAGTTTTACCTAAATTTTTGGCAATGAAAAAATTTTTACGGTAAATATAACTCTCCTCTCCGATTTTTCTATAATTTTGTAAATTTATGTATTTTTATATGTTAACATTAAAATTTTTATATGTTAACAAATTAAAAAAAAAAGAACAAAACTTGAGCACCGATTTTCCTTCTCGGAATATATTATATTTTACGCATGAAAATACATATAAAATTACGGGAAAATCAGAAGGGAAGGTGTCATACTAAATATTTATCATTTTTATTGTTTTTCTAGACAAGTAGTGCCAATTGTATGGCGATCGGAGATAAATATATTTTTATTGGATGCGCTGAAGGTATTGTAAGATGCTTTAGTCCTAGCACACTTCAATTTATTACTACGCTACCGAGAACACATTACTTGGGAGTTGATGTCGCACAAGGATTATCCATCAGGTTTATTTTTATAACAATCGCGTATCTCAACCATTTTTTGTTGCGATAACTTAGAAATATCTTTCTATTTACTTTTTAGCCATATGTCTCAACACCCGTCTAACGCAAAATATCCGGACGCGATTGCGTTGGCGTTTGATGAGCGAAATAACAAGCTGACTTGCATATATAACGATCACAGCATCTACGTTTGGGATGTGAAAGACATCAAACGGGTTGGCAAATCACACTCATTCCTATACCATTCAGCTTGCATCTGGGGTGTTGAGATGTATCCGGTTGATACAGATTCCATCGGTGCAATGCCGCCTGGAAGTTTCATTACTTGCTCCAGTGACGATACAATAAGGGTCTGGAATCTAGAGAAGGACAATTCACCGAATGATACTTTATATAAACGGAACATTTACAGCAACGTCAGTACATAAGCGCGTGCGCCAATCTTATTCCTTTTATAAAATCTAACAGATTGAAATGCAGACATATAGAATTAATATTTTATTTTCCAACGTCATTTTATTTTCTTGATTGACAGGAATTACTCAAGGTGTTGTATATAGATTCAGAATTAACTTATCTAAAGGATTTGGACTTGGCCGCTGCAGGATCCACTGAAAGAAGCGATACATCTTACGACAGTCGTAACGGTGTGAGGTCGATAAGAGTCGCTCCTGATGGCAAGCATCTCGCTTCTGGCGATAGGTAACGAAAGAAAAATTCATTTGATTGAAAAGAGATAGAAAGATGAAGGATATAGGGGAGACCGGGAATAGTTGATATATGGGGCATGTTGATACACTTAAAATTGCTGTAAAATAATAATAATATTTCATTAAAAATATAGTTTCGGCAAAAACATTATGGTCATGGTGCAATAAGTTATTTCAGACTAAATAGCGGTTTTTCAGAAATAGAAAATATTTTTAGTTTTTGATAGCTTAAAGTAAAATAAATCATTGATATTATGAGCTGTTTTCATCAACGCCAGTTACTTGATTCGCCGATTAAATTTAAATTTTGTCAACTGCTAAACTGATAATTTATCTTTAACCTAATTTCTTGATAACAAATTTGTTACAAAATACATATTTGTAAAAATACTCAAAATTATTTATATTTCAAAATCTAATTTATCATCCATGCTACACTTTTTTTCTTATCATGAATAGAAATTAAGACATATTTTAAAGTCTTGCTGTTGACAATTCTGGTGACAAAGTTAATCGGCCGATTAGGTAATCGGCGTTAATGAGACTGGTTCTAAATGTTGTATTTATTATTCTGTTTATTATATGATAATTCCAAATATTTCTTTAAAAACTTTAATTATTTCATGAGTAATAACAGTTATGTTTATGTCTTGAAATATATTTTTGTTTAAGCAACAATTAAAATATGTAAATATGACAATCCGAGGCTAGTTGTGACAGGATTTATTGTTATAACTATTTCTATTTCTTTGTCATTATAAATTAATCTCGAAATATAACCTCAACGCAACAGCGGATTGTGATCTTACGTAAGATTTTATCGCGCGCGTTAACGTTTCTTATTAAATATTCAAATAACTTAATTATATATATCTATAATAATTATGTAATTTGCGAGATTCTATTTTTTATATATGAATTTACAGTAATACAACAAAGCTAATTTATTTGCGCATCTTCTGCGCGTTGACTCTGGTATATCCTCAACAGTTTTAATATTATTGTTTTTACATTCAAAACTCTTATTATTTTATTTGGATATAATATTTACATATTATTTTTACAGATCCGGCAACATCAGAATTTACAATATTTCTTCGTTGGAAGAGCTATGTCTAATAGAAGCACACGATGCCGAGGTGCTATGTCTAGAATATTCCAAATTCTCACGACATTCATTAAACACTCCTAGACTATTGGCAAGTGCATCTCGCGATAGATTGATTCACGTTTTTAGTGTTGATCAGGGATATAATTTTCTGCAAACGCTTGATGATCATAGTTCTTCTATTACTGCGGTCAGGTTTTTTAATCAATTGAGTCAGAGTAATCAAATACAGATGGTATCCTGTGGCGCAGATAAAAGTATAATTTTTAGACAATTGCAATCGGTAAGTAATCCTGTGCGATGATCGATAACATTGTTCAACAGAAAAATGTACAAAAACGAAGATAATCGTTTCCCGTAATTTTTGAACGCTGAATACTTGTTTATCAAATTATTCTATCACGTCATAAGATTGAAAAATTTGCAGTTAAAGTTATAAAAAAGGGCTTCACTTCTATTCTCCCTAGCCAGACTGTTAACTTTCTCTCATTTCCTCTGATATCTAGGAACCCATACTAGAGTAATGTGGCTTATTATTTCTCCTAATTTTGCTAACACTTGCATACAGTTTCAAACTACAGACGATTCGGTAATTATTCGGTTTAAGAGACACCGTGCCAATGACCTTGATTTGATATAAGATTATGACTTTGAGTAATCTTCAAAAGATTTTAGGTGGTGGTCACTGTTCGTTGAAAAGTTATTAGTAAAAAAAATGTATATGGAAAGCGAGAGAGAGAGAGAGAGAGTTGTGTGTGGAGTAATTAAAATGAAAGATTAATTACGTACTACACACGAAGCAAAACGAGGTTTATAATTGTACTGTTTTTACATGAGTTTTCGAATTTCATACGAAACAAGATTTATCTCATCTCCCCTCTTGCCTAGGAGAAAGTCGGTTGCCCATTTTGCGATTATGATCACAAATTTCTCCTTGTAACATGATGGAAAATTTTGGTAAATGTCATTATATTTAGCACCTAAAAATTATGAGAAATAATTACTCTCGTTGTTGTGTTCGAAAAAAAAAACTTTTTGTTGAATAGTGTAATTAATTTGATATCTGTTCATCAAGATTTTATATTACAATTTTTTCTTATATTTTTAGACACCAGGTGGAATGCCGCAATTTGCTAGAGGCCGCAACGCTCAGGGAAAAACTACTTTATATGATATGGAAGTCGATTCCGGACAGAAACATGTGCTAACCGCCTGTCAAGACAGGAATATTCGCGTTTACAATGTTACTACGGGTAAACACAGCAAGACATTTAAAGGTTCCGTTAGTGATGATGGTTCACTGATTAAAATTGTTCTAGGTAAGATGTATAATTTATAGCTTATCACGCACGCGCGTGCCACACACACACACACACACACACACCGCTGTTCTATCATAATAATGAAAAATTTTTCAGTAGCATGACAATATATAGACATATTTTGGTGACTCATATATTCATAAATAATTATACAGGATGAACTGAAATACGTTATACAATCAGAAGGAGAATTGCTCAGAATAAATATTTATATAAAGTTAGCCTTTTCAAAAATGTCCGGATAATATATAAGGCCTTTTCAAAAGTTATTGACTTTATATATTATTTGTGTAATGACCGTATATATTATTAAAGTCATGATCCTGATCTCTAACAAGTTTTAGCCGTTGTTCGTCGTTTAATAAAAAGTTATTAATCAAAAAGGTTTAAAAAATAATATCTTATTTCTGCTATGTTAAGACCTATAATGTTAAAAATTACTTCACATTTTCCTCTCCTTGCGTAATGATTTTTCGCGAAGCAAGGTCCATCCTATACCCCTCTGCCTAGTATATACCTCGCACCATTGTAAGCGCTACATTGCACTGGAGTGGTGCATACCATGGTGTACTTCATTGCATTAAAATCCTGCTCTCACTTAACTTCTATTTTCAAATTTTAAATGTTACACTCGCTCTATATTGTCTCTTTGAAACGGTATAGCAAAAGTTCACTTTGTACATAAAATTGGTACACCATAGCCACGGTACACCGAATGAGTTTGTTTACCACCAGTTATGAAAACACACTACACTGTCTGAGTTTTGCACTGAGTGCAGCCAAGGGAAAACACTATTAGAATCGGTGCAGCTTATCTACTACTTGTTAGGTTTCCCGAAATTTTAAGCTGACTTTTCATGCGCAGCACGCTGCGGCAGCAAAATGCTATTATTAAAAATTTTTCGTGAGGTGATTCCTCACTATGACCAGTGTAGGACACGCAAACGGGTTTTAATTGAGAATCCCACATAACCCACGGGGCTCTTTCTGAAGTCCACGGTGCATAATGCATGTATTTCCTCTTCATCATAAAAAAAAAATGACGCACTTCCAATCAATTATCAAAAATTTTAATCACATACGACATTTTGTTGCTGCAGCGTGCTGCATATGAAAAGTCAGCTTTATTAGGAATTAGAGCAGCGATTTTTGTTATAAATTTCTTAAATGACCTAATCAAAGTTTGATGTATTTTCAGATGCGTCCGGTATTTATGTAGCTACCTCATGTACAGACAAAACGTTATGCGTGTACGATTATTATAGCGGTGAATGTATGGCTACTATGGTTGGTCACTCAGAATTGGTAACAGGTTTACGCTTCAGTCCAGATTGTCGTCATCTTGTGTCTGCAAGCGGCGACGGCTGTGTATTCGTATGGCGTGTTCCACACGATATGGTCGTGACTATGCAGGCTCGTCTAGCCCAGCAAGCAATGCGCGCCGGCAAGTAAGTAGTTTCTTCTTCTCTGTTTATAAATCTTAATTACTATTATGTGATTTTAACTAAAATAATTATATTTTTTCCAAATGTATTCATAGAAGACCGCTCCAAGTTAACGGTGGTGGAATCGACGTGCGGTTAGATAATGAAATCTTCGGTTCGCCTCCATCAGACTTTCTCGATCCCAATGCGAATCCGACGCTCCAGAGTGTAGATTATAGATTTAGTGTTGGTCAGCTGCCATTATGGGCGAAGAAACAAATGAATACCGCGAGTATTGATGATAGTGCAACACTGAGCTCAAGTGTCAGATCTCTCGGTGTTGATCTGCCGAAGGGACGATGGGCGCAAAGAGTTCAACAAGGCGACGGTATCACTGTAAAGTCCGTCTATGACAGTGATGAAGTTATACCATTTCCTCCGTCGCGCAGTGCCATTGACTCGGATGGTGGTGATGGTGGTGGCTCGAAGGACAGCTCCATTGATAGCGGCACAGAAACGAAATGTAGCAGCGATTATCGTCGAGAAACGTTAATTAGTAAAACGGTTGGTAGAAGAGGATCTTTAGGAATCCTTTGTGATAAATAACTTGCGATAGATAGATTGCAAATTAAGAAAGAGAATGCAGCTATGAAATTATTAGGTGTAGTAAAAAAAAATCCATTATTTTTCCAATAGATGGCTTTAGTAATCTGTATCTCGCAACGCGAGACAAATAATGTATTTTTTTTTTTTTTTATTAAAAAACAAATTGATATTTTGGTTACTTTCATGTTCTCTCTTTTAAACACATTCTCTCTTTTAAACACATGAATATTTAATTATTTTTTAATGATAATTAATCATTGACTAATATTATCATATTCTTTTAAGGTATTGCTGTTTTTTGCAATCTAAGAACAGGATATTAACATTTAATTGTGATTTTAGGAAGAAGAAGAGAATGTATTTCAACCATGCCCTAAAAGTTATACAGAGATAGAAAATGAAACGAAGCAGGTACTAACAAAGTTATAGGAGTATTATTGCATGATCATATACAATATGTTATTGTCTTTTTAATATAACAGATTTACTTTTGTTCATCGATCATTTTGCTTTGATCTTGTTTTTTTAATCATTCTTTTTTGGCAATTTACATTTACATTATCAATTTATCATCATATTTGTTTTATTGATTACATTTTATTTCAATCACTGATATAGGTAATTGGCAATAAGGTGACAATAAGAAGTAATAATATTACGGAATTGACACGTCAATCGAGGAGTCGTCATCACACTGACGATAGCAGTCTTGGCAGCTTTAAATTTGAGGTAAATTCTTCTAAAAATGCGAAATGTTTTCAAAAAATAATTGTCTAAAAATAGTCTATTTAGGAAATATTTTATGAAATCGCTTTTTCCAAGTATGACAAAATGTATCATATGTTGCGTAAATAATATTTCTGCTGATATTATATTTTCAATTGACATTTGATGTTTTATTCATATGCTTATGTGTTATGTATATTTTTAATTTAATTGTTAATTATGTTATTAATAAATAATGCTCCGCTGTATCTTTATCTAAAAATGCCATTCAGGATCATGAAAGTACTGAACATGATGGGGATGTTGAAGATTATTCCGAAGGGGAAAACGGAACGACTGGTTCTGAAAAGTCACATCATAGATTAATGTATTATCCCCCACCAGAAGATATTGTGTCAAATCAATTTACTGTTAATGCGATGGATGTTGAAGAGCTCCGAAGGTTTATTCTTGATTCAATATATTTATATTCTTTTGATCGTATTGTAAGTCTTTCATTGAATAGATGCAAAATATATCTTATATGCAGATCACAAAGGCGTCAAAGAAAATTGAAAAACACAGAGAATGGTCGGACGAGCGAAATGACTGCATCTGGCAGTCAGGACGAATCTGATTCAGAAGGCGGAGCATCGACTCCTAGCGCTGAGAGAAATCCGTTATCTATGTTATCCGAAGCTAGCTCGGAGGGTTTTGATCAGCTTGCTAAACAAAATCATAGAGAAAAATATCTGAAAAATGCCTTCGAATCGCTTAGTGGTGCAGAGGAGCCACCAAATCGTGTAAAAGCAACAAGTATTAGTTCTCAGTTTCATGGAAGGTAAAATAATTTTGATGAGTTGAAATATTATGATAAATCGTTAATTTAACAATTGCTAATTACTGATTAATTTGATTTGTTATAGATTTAGTAGTGGTGAAAATAATACCACTACCAAAATACGTAATGCAGCTATGGTTAACGTAACAAAACATACAAAAGGTGACGATGATGTTATGAAGAAACGGGAGGAGTTGCAGAGAAGGATAGAAGAAACCAGAAGAAAATTACAAAGTGTAAGTTTTGCATGAGAAAAGCAAAATGTTTTTCAAGAATTTTTGTAATATAAGAGAAGAATACCATTTTTTGTCATAGCTGATTTGATACTTAGTAACATTTATATGTGAATATATAATAAAATACAATATCACTTCTATAGAAATTCTATTTGTGCGAAATCCCATTAAATTCTGACTGAAGTGATATTTTCGCAATAAATGTTTAAGTAGTGCTAGTAGCATTATTATTAATTGATGATCAATTTAGTCAAATTATTTCATGATTATATTTCGTGTCAGACAAACCGAATCAGTGCACAATCTTTAGGACTGATAATTGTATTTGTATATTCACATATAAACATAAGTACCAAAACTTGCTTCGAAAATGGTATTCTTCTTTTATTTCTACGAGGAGTGTCCAGAAAGTAAGTTCCGTTTTAAATTTTGCCGCCGCAGCAATGCAGTCGCGATAATACATATGCGTGCCGAGTTTGTTGATTCGTTGACAAGAGACGCGTCTTTCAATTATTGGTTCAATGCAAACGCATTTTAGTGTGTGTGTTTAAACAAATGATGCTCACCGCTTGTGAAATACGATCTGTGATCCGTTTTTTAAATGCGAGGTACATTAATGTGGCTGAAATTCATCGTCATATTTGTGAAATACATGGAGAACGTGCAATGAGTGATTCAATGGTACGGAGATGGATGCGACTTTTCAATGGACGCGAAAATGTGCACGATGATGAACGGAGCGAGCGATTGTCTCTGGTTAATGACGATTTGATGCCTGCAGTTAAAAAGAAAATTAATTTTTCCTTGCTAGCCGACGATTTCATTGATGACAACGATGTCAAAGAAGCTGTCACCACGTGGTTTGCTTCAGGCGGCAATTTTCTATAACAAAGGGAAACAATGTCTGGTGCCTCGCTATAATAAGTGCATCAACAATGACGGCAATTATGTACAAAAATAGTGTAAGGTGTGTACTTTAAAAAGCAATAAAAATTTTTTGTAAGTATACTTATTTTCTTTTAATAGGCCACCGAAACTTACTTTCTGGATAACATTCGTATTTAAACATTTCTTGGTCGATTTTCATTTAATATCGTTTTTCGTAATAAAGTTTAATTCTTTTGTAGGTTGGTTATAGATCGTTACTGAAATCCAGCCAAAGCATATCCGATTTAAGCAGTCATGTACAGGAAAAGCATCGTCGTTCAAATAGGTTCAGCACAGGTAACAAATCCGGTCAGCAAAACCAATTTGCAAAACCGATTAATCCTTGTAAACCTATGCTAAATCCAAAGCCCACGTTTAAATCCCAGCAATCCATTAACAAAGTTCAAGGTATGGGGAATGCATTACCTAAGCTAGAGATACCAAATGAAAACCGCTTGTCGAAAAGTCCAACTATGTTGTGCATCAATGAGAAAGCAAAAACAACTCTTAACCGTCCATTAACGTTGATATTAAAAAAAACTGAAAAGTATAAACTGTCCTTGAATAAAGCTAATCAATCTTTGCCCGAGTCTCCTGTATGTGAGGAATCAAAATTATTGAAAGAACAGTGTAAGAAAAACATAAATCGATTTGCAAGATTTGCTCATAAGAGAGGATCTTGTAGTTATTTTATCGGTCTGAATGATCATGAGAAGGATATCGAGAGTGTTGCAAAATCTTTCGAAAGCTTACCTGCTATGAATGAACGTAATATGGAGAATTTCAAGGAAATCATTGATAATGCTGATGAGGGAAGTGGCAATTTCAGTGATGATTCATTGGAAGGAGATTTTAAGAATCCACCTCGACGTTGCGTCAGTGATTATCAGATAAACGTTCATATGAATGACTGTAGAAGTTATTCGAATTATGAGAATATTCAGAAAAAAATTTTAACTGGCTCTCAAGAAAGCATACTTTCGAATGCCTCTGTTGAGTCATTCTCTAAAGGAAGTGCTGAAATCTTGGATTATAATCATTATGATTATGATAGACACTCAAGTGCGAGTTTCTTTTTGTCTCGACGTAAAATGCAGGAAGGCAGAAGTCAAGAGAGCATATTAACTGACGAGTCGGACTATCAGATGTTTCCATTACGCGAGAACGCTGATCATCAAAGTACAGAAAGCGTGTTAACCGATGACTCGGATTCCTTAGTGAAATCTGCACCCCTGGAAATGTTGTTTGACTCACATTACAAGCGAAAAAGACAAAATTCCGAAACCTACAGCGGAAACCCTAATAATATTGTAGAGACCATTACAGATAATGCACAAAGTTCTCCTAATAAGAACACATTGTATAGAGCGGTGTTTAGATCGAAATCTTTGCAGGATACTAGAGTCAACAAAGCGAGGAATAATACGAATTTTGCAGAAGATAATGCATCATTGAAAACTCACGTTTACTGTGAATTTAATTTTGACAATGAACACAAGAATAATGTGGATACGACAATTTGCAGTGGTTCAGAAACTATTTCGCATAACAATAGTCTGAAAGTGCCTACAAAACTAGAATCGATGATGATCTTGAATGATTTTGTTGCACACAAACCACCAAAACCTAAGAGAAATTCATCTCGTACTCAAAGTATGCGTAATAGAGCTAGACCAACTTGGAAATATATTGACACTCCGCCCTCATCACCTGCTTTAAAAAGCGATTCCGACAATTACATGGCATCTTCCATGAGTTCCACATATGATATTACGCAGGACGATATGAAAATTAAGCAAGATTCAATCGATTCGAAAGTAATGCAACAATTTTTGCATTCCGCGAACTGTACGTTACAATCTGACAATAATAAAAAGAGCGGAAATGAATTTTATAGTCTACAGACTTGTACCGATAAAAATGATATTTCGCAGGATGAACAGATATATGTCAGGAACGACTCCTCATGTTTAACAAAAAATCATCACATAAAGAAGATTCATGAATCGAGGAAGGAACTGTGTACATCTTATGATAAGGAACAAATAAATTTATTTGAAAATGTTCCAACAAAAAATATATATGAAACTTACGACTCACTAGAGCCTAGTGAAGTCTCCTGCGATCTGCAAAGAGAGGAGCTATCGTTCGATAGTTCGAATTTGCAATCTACCAATGAACATATCAACAATCTTGATGCGAGTGTGAATTTTAAGATAACTCGTGCAATTGAGGGAACTGTGAAATTACTTTCGAAGGAATTTGAGAATCTAATGAGACAAAAGCAATACTTGACGAAGGAGAAATATTTGCAATTGACGCACGGTCAGGAGACGAGCAAAAACTTTGCTAAATTAGAGGCCGAGCGGGATGGTAGATTTTATACAATCAAACGCAATAATGTACGGCTACATTCATGTGGCGAAGACAGTGATTGCGCTGATGTGTCAGCGATGGATAGATCGCTAATGGAAAGTGGCTCTTCCACATCCGCCTCAAGTTGCACTAATTCGCCTAAGAGAATGTGGCCGCCTGCGTCGCGATGTTCGAGTCACGCAAAGTGGACGAAAACTCTACCGACGATCGATCAAACGATACTTTCCACGAAGCATCCTTATGCAGGTATCAAACTAGTAGAAAATGCTTGCATATATTCTACGTGTTGTTAAATTTTACGTGTCAGTTTCCCAAAATTAAATAGAAATTTACGCATTAAACAGTTTATAGAAGAAATACTTTTTCTATTTATACATCTCGTTTTATTGTAAACATAATTATATAATACCTGTATATATAGTTCAAAAATAGTTCAAAAAGTAAAAGAAATTTTCGAAAAAAGTATATTAATCATAGACAGGAGGAAGTTTGTATGTCTTGTACGGTCAAATTGAATGTGAAATTTATAGTCAACTTCTTTAAGGTCACTCAGAGTTATGACTTTGACAACATATGTCAAGGTCAAGATTATCGGAAGTTGCTCCCTTTTTCTGCAGTTTTACTTATATTTTATTTGACCATTGCTAGCAATTCCTAATCTAACATAACAATTATATTATTAAGAAATGTCAAAGATAATCAAAGTTTCTGAGGTTGTTCAGATTACTATCGTGACTTCCCGTAAGGCCGGAAAATCCATCCGCTATTGGCAGAGATTGCAAATGATTTGAAGGCACAAGATTATTAAAAAGATGGAAACTTATGGTACAATGAGAAATTTTGTAAGATTAAGACTTAGCATTTCATGATAATGTATCATTAGTATAGATATCGATAATATAATTACTGTTAGATTATGAATCGATAGCAGTGTTAAATAAAAAATATATATACACAGGGTGTAACTAAAGTAAGGTAACAAACTTCGCTTGAGTTCTCTATCAAAACTGAAAAAAAGTTCATATGAACATATGTCCGTAAATCTACTGTTACTGAGACATAATTCAAAATATTTGCAGGACCAGTTGCATGGCCTCTATTTTCCGATCTAAATCCTGCAGATTTTTATCTGTGGGGATACTTATGCCCGTTTTCACCAATGTAAATTAGCTTTAATCTCGATTTAACTTACTCTTCATTTTTTTCTAAAGATTAGAAAAAGACGAAAAGTTGAACCGAAATTAAAGTTAATCTATGTTGGTGAAAATGGGTATTAAAGTCCTTAGTTTATAAAGTTCTAGCATCAAATAAAGATATGCTATGTCAATCTTATGCTATATCATCTTTAATACTTATGCACCATTCACAATTGTCCCGAGATCTTTGAAAGAGTCAGTCTGATGTGTATTGAATTAAATGAAAGACACTTTAAACATTTATTAGAATGATAAATTGAAAATAAATAATATTAAATAATAATAAATATTAATTTTTTATTTCTCCTTATTAATAAACATTTTGAGTTGTATCTCAGTAACAGTGAGTTTGCGGACATATATTTATATGAATTTTTTTCGTGTTTTGATTTGAGGAGCTCGACCTTTGTGACCTTATTTTAATTACATCTTGTATATACCAACATTTTTTTAAACTTTTATAGTCCAAACTGAAAAATAGAAATAATAGTGACTTTCTTCTGAAAATATCAATTTTTAACTAATATTTATTACAATTTTAAAACAAAGTATCTTTTTTTATATTTTGAACTTTATTTATATTAAACTACAGAGAGATATTTCATCAAAATGATTCCCAAATAATGCGTTCAGAAGTAGTGCGAAATTGAAATTAACCCCGTACAGTTACCGTTTTTGCAATGACTACTTATTTTTTATTCCCACTGTAACTTTTTCTTGTATTTTAATATTTATACTTTTTTTCAAAAATTTTCTCTTTCTTTTTGAAGTACCTTTGTAATTAAATACGAAAGTGAATTGTGTCTTGACGAAATACCATAGTTATTCACTTATTCATTGCTTATGAACAATCGCGTTTAATTTTATTTCAAGGCGACAGCATCTTACTTTTCAGTTTGAATGCTTTCCAAGTTATGCGACGACTTTATTAATATTTATATCATTTTCATTTTGCATGGAACTGCACATTGTTTTTCTCATTAAGTTACAACATTATCCTTTCCTTTTCGTCGTTATTCTGCTCTCTATTGTAATGTTGCGCTATATTTTTTGTGCAAGAAGTTTCATGTCAAATACCGGTGATATTAATTGTAGAAAAAATTTGTAAAATTAAACTTATTTTGAACTTGATCTTCTTGTACACATAAAGAAAAAATTATTGAATATATTCTACACACACACACACGCGCGCGCGCGTGCGCGCGCGCGCGTGTGTGTTTTTATATATTTATTATAATAAATTAATTTATTTTTACATTGTGTATATATTTTTTTCTTATTAAATAGTGCTTCTCTCTTATATTGTAATTTATTTATCTTTTTAAAAATAAAGATTTCCTTAATAAATATTTAAAGAAAAGAAATCCATTATGCAAATTTAATAGTAGCGATTAGTGCATGTGTGTGCGCGTTGTCAACAGTTGGCAGTAGTGAGGGGCGAATCTCGTTAAAAATTATTGACAACGAAGAAGAAAGTGGCATGAGACGTGCCTGTTCGTTGAGTGATCTTTCCATCAGTCCTTCAAATAGGTTATTGCATGGCCCTTTACAAGGTATCTTATCATTCTGTTTGGATAATATGTTCTCATATTCAATGTCATTTTTATAAAGAAAATTTTTGTTAGTTATTTTATAATTATATTTGTCTTTTGCTTATTAAAAATATGACAATGTTAGAAATATAACCACGAGCTTCCTTTACATGTAAATGAAGCTTGTGGTTATGAATGAAATTAAAAGTAATGAATTTAACTAGAAATTAAGTTACAGTAGTTACTTAAATGTAATGAACGTATGAAATTTTATGAAAAGTACATTAAATTTTATGTACATGTACACAAATATGCTTTTTAGTTATAAATACATTAAATTTAATATAATGTCATGAAATTAGGTTCAAATTGTGTAACTTAAAAGTTAATAGAATTTAAGAACATTTATCTAACAGTGTATCTATGTAATTTCTTTCTCGAATTAATAACAATTAATAGTTTCAGGAAAATTAGGAAATAAAAATATAAGCGCAGCAGCGAAATTGGGAAGTGCCAATCCTAGCAACCAATTCAGATATATGTCAGGAAAAAATCATTCAACTCACATAACGAGAAGCAGCAGTGTTGGTGTTTTAAACCAAGTATGTTTTGCGATGTATATGAACAATAAGAACACTGAAAATCATACATAAACACACGTACATGTACACACACACACACACAAGTATATGTTAAATAAAAAATCAATGTCATTTATAGAGTGACTCTGAATCAGACGCTGGTATAACAGGGGGGAGTAGAGGCTGGGGCGGTCACTCCTCCAACAGCAGAACAAGTGGTTTGATGAGACCAACGATTAGTTCTCAAAATAAAATCAATCATCAAAATAAATTGACTTCTTCTGGTAACAATATTTCATCAATCTTGAGAAGACGAGGAATGCAAGGAGCTTTCTCAATTGGTATTTAAATTTTCACTTTATATCAGCAATCAATATTAACGAATATTGCTGTTTACTTATATATATTTCTTTTACAGTTAATCTAAGTCAAGCAGGAAATCAAGAAGATTCGAGTTCAGAGGATACTTCATCGAATGGAAATGGAGGAAAACCGGCACTACCACCAAGACCTAGAAGTATCAGTATTGATCATTCCTCTGCTAGGTAAAAATCGGATACTTTGATAGCTTTCTTAAGCCATAGCTTTCTGAGTCACACTCACAATACTCAGTACTATTTATCCTTATTTAACATTTGATAAATAACAAAGATAAAATTATTCTTAAATATCCTAAACGTGAATCGGACTATGGCCTTAATTAACTTTTAAGGAAGTGTTGGTCAAACATGATGGCTGAACTCCGATGGAATTACTGTTTTACTAATTTAATTTACAATACATACGTACTACAAGACGTCTACTCAGTACTAGTATTTTACATACTACATCATTTACACGCACATATGTACACAATTTGTCAAAAAAAGGTAATCTTTTAATGCCGCGTTAAAGTTAGACAGAGATACTAATATATTTCTCTCTTTGTTATCGAGTTTGTTAAAACTATTATCCTGCATACAAAAGTTGACTCAATCGTCTCGTGTCACGATTCTGATTTCTAGACCGAGCTAAACTCGAGTCGAAAAGTCCTTTACTATTTTGCAATAGCTAACAAGATATTAATTACTAAAAATCGCCGAATATTGATTTTCATTAATTTTTTACTCAAGTATTATTAACTTTACAGAAAAACAAGTGACAAAAATTGAACAAATTAATAAGAATCAAGGCTCAAGTGAAGTAAATCAATTGCATAAAATTGTCTTGAGAGCCAGACACAAGATTTTGATGTATATAATATTACTTTATTCGATTTGACAATGATTAGACAAATGTTTCGATCCCCGCTTGAGATCCTTTTCAATGTATACAATTCAATGAGTTGATAACATATATGTTCCCTTAGTTGTTATTTTATTTATTTATTAATTTTAATCCTTGCCTTGCGGCTTAGGATGGCTTCCAGTATACATTTATTTACATTTGTTCTTAATTTAATAACATCTGATCCCTATTCTCCTTCAGTATCTATTCTTCATATTTTTCTCATACACAGCTCTATTCTTGCTCTATATATATACATATAAATTCTTATAAACATTTGAAATATTTGAAATACATATAAATGCTATTCATTCAAAAACAAAACAGTGAAATACTTGAGATACGTATAAAAGCTATTCATTCAAAAACAAAACAGTGTGTATCGCACATTACAAACTTTCTTACATATAGCGTGTCTACACATAACTATTTGTCACTTTGGTACTTTATGATTGCTTGGAACTGTTCTTAAAATTATATTTATATACAACTTTGCTTTCTAATCTACTTGGTGTAACAATCTGTGATAAATCCTCACTCTTGTTTCTTTTCCCCCCTTCTGCTTCTTTTCTTGCCTTATCTATCCTCTTCATTATCTCTGTCCCTTTATCTTCTACTCCTATGAATTCTTCCATCAGCATCTCACTCTTTGTCTTCTTGAATATATGGCTCATACTCTCTTCTGCAGCATGGCAGATTCTACATCTCTTTTCTATGTCTTCTCTCCAGTAATAGCCTCCTTTTGTCTCGTTCCCACATCTAAATCTTGCTATTAAACTTCTATCTTTCATCCTATTTCCTCTTTTGTCTTCCAAGTATTTTGATAACTTTTCTGACCGTATATTTTCATAATTGCTATTATATCTTAACTCATTTATCTTTACTTGTCTTTCTTCTTTCCCTCTTCTTTCTAGTCTCTTCATGAGATCTTCTGTTATACCTTGATCTTCTGTCTCTCTTACTCTTCTTATTTGTCCCTTATTCATTCCTACTCTTTCCAGCACTTCTCGTCTCTTCTTTTCCCAGTCACTTTCTTTTCCTCTACTGTCCTTTTCCAACTCCTTTATACATTCTTTTATTATCTTTATACATTCTTTTTGTTCGAGTTCCCTATTCTTTTCTCGTACTTTATTGGTCTTCTGATTGCTTTAATTTTGATTTCATTTATCTTTGTTTCTTCTACCAGTATATAATTAGGTATTCTCCAGTCTAGTTTTAGAATCCATTTCACGTACTTCCTTTTTATTCCGTCTAATCTATTGTCGTCCTGCCAGCCCCACACTTCCGCTCCATACAGGGCTATACTCTCCACCAAAGAGTTGAATATCTTCATTGTCCTTTCGAAGTTGTCTTTGAATATTTTTTCTCCATGTTCTCTTCATTGCCACTGTTGCTTTCTTTATTCTTTCTTTTATATGTTTCTCACTCCCTCCGTTTTTCTGTGTACCCTAGGTACTTGATTTCTTTAACTTTTTCTATTTCCTCTTCTCTCCATTTTCACTCTCTCTTTTTTGTCCTACCTCTTCCTTTCTCAATACCATTATTTTTTTACTTCTCCGGGCTCAGATTCAGTCCTTTTTTTTGTATAAACCTCTCAAATCTCTTCAGCATCTCTCTCATATCAGCTTTTCTATCTACCAGTAGAATCATATCATCCGCATACATTATTGTCCAGCATTTCTCTTTTCCTATTACTACTCCTCCTGTCTGGCCTTTCGCCATTTCTTCCTCCAAGTCTGACATATATATATATATATATATTAAACAAATGTCGGGCTTAGCGGACATCCTTGTCTAAGACTTTTTTCAGTCCAAAACTCCTCCGACTTCCTATTACTTTCACTGTATTCCTTGTTTCTTTATACGTCTCCATAACTCGGAATCTGAGGTTGTTCTCTATCTGCATCTTTCTCATCATTTCATTTAGCAGCTTCCTGTCCACATTATCGAATGCAGCTTTCAGATCCGCGAAAAAGGCAAACATCTTTCCTCCTTTTTTGCTCAATTCCCTGTTAACTACGTGATTTACTATGTAGACTGCATCCATCGTTCCTCTTTCTTTTCTGAATCCATACTGTCCTTTCTTCAGCTTTTCCTCCGCTTCTTTTTCAAGTTTTCTGTTTAGGATAGTCGCGTAAATCTTATATGTCTCCATCTCTGTGTCCATTAATGTAATTCCTCTATAGTTTTTAATTTCTTCTTTATCTCCCCTTTTGTAAATAAGACAGATTAAGCCTTTGTTCCAATCTAATGGTATTCCTTCCCCTTTCCATACTCTATTAATCATTTTCCAGAATTCTTCTCCGATTTCTTTGGACATAAATCTCCATGCCTCATTCTTTATCTCGTCTTCTCCCGGAGTCTTTGCTTTTTTTAATTTTCTCAACATCTCTATTAACTCTTCTTTTGCAATTTCTTCTACTTCTTCTCTTCCTGTCTTTTCCTCTTCGCTTTCCTCACTTTCCTCACTTTCCTCACTTTCCTCACTTACTCAGAGTCGTTTTCTCCCGCGTGCCCCCTAGCAGCTCCATAAAATGATCCCTCCATCTATATATCCTTGCTTAGCCCCTCTGATTTCTTCTTCCTGTACTTGTTTATATTTCCATGCTTCTTTCTCACTTCTTATATTTTTTATCTTTTCTTCTTCTGCTTTCTCATGCTTCTTCTGTGCTTCACACCATTCTTTATAATTCCTCCTTTTTATCACATAATTTTCTCTGCTAATTCTTCCTTTCTTCTCAGTTCTTTTCTTAACTTTTTTTTCATACTTCTCCATTCTTTATTATACCAATCTTTCTTTCCTAATTTCCATGGGAGTATTTTCTTTTTATCTTTCTTAATCGCACTTTTAATCTTTTCTTTTATCTCCATCCAAATGTCCTCCGTATCCTCCCGTGTGCTCCTCCATTCTTTACTCTTCTCTTGATAGCTTTTTATCCCCTCTTCCGTCCAGTCACTTCTCTCTATTTCCACTTCCGTCTTTCTTATCTTTTTTCTCCATTATTTGCGGTTCCCGCAGCTCTACCTCTAATGGGATGTGATCTGACTCTGTTCTGTTGCCTTCTCCTACTCTTTTGATTTCTTCGCATGCTCCATCATTTCCTATCACATAGTCTATGACCGAAAATCCTCTCTCCCCTATATAAGTCCATCCCTCCCTCTTCTTCGAAGCTTCCATTCAGTATCGCCCATCCTCTCTCTTCTATCCTTCCTATTACTCTACGGCCCTCTTTGTTTATTATTTTATCTATTGATTTCCTGTTCTTGTTTCTCTTCTCATTTTCTTCCTCTATTATTTCTTCCTCCTAGGTACCACCTAAGTCCTCTTTCACTCCCTTGCATTCAAATCTCCTCCTATTATTAAATATTCTTCCTCTTCTTGAATATGTTCCATCAACCTTCCCATTGTTTTTTCTACCTCTTAACTATACACTGTTATTATTCTCCATTTATGTCCATTATAGACCATTTCACATTCCATCGCTGCTTCACTTATTTCCCTAACTTCTATATTCTTTATTTTCTTGCTCACTGCAGTGATTATCCCATCTTTTGCTCTTCCTTTTTTATGTTCCTTCTTTGCCGACACATAGTTCCACTCATAGTCTTTCGGCAATCTATTTTTAATTTCCCACCTTTCTTCGTCTATCCATGTCTCCACTAATCTCACGATGTTAAATTCTTCCAGATATTCCCACGTTTTTTCACATTTATTAGACAGTCCCGCAATATTCCAAAAACAAATTCTTAATTCCTCTTTTTGCCTCTTCCTCGCCATCCTTTTCCTTTTTTCATTCTCTTCTTTCTCCTCTGTCTTCTTCTATTCTCTCTCTCTCATTCCAGCGTAGCCACTTATCTTTCACAAAAATCTTACCATAGCTTACCTTCACATTGTTTCCTTTCTCTTTCTCCTCTTTAGCTTTTTCCTTCAACTGCTTTTGCATTTCTCTCTCTTTTCTTGTTAGATCATTATCTATAATATAAATATCCCTGCACTTATATCTTAACTCTTTCTTTCTTTCTTGTCATAACTTCTCTTTTTTCTTCCCAGCTATCTAATTCAGCTATTATGGTGCACTTATTTTCCCTGTCCTGTACCTTATACGCCTTTCTTACTTTCACCTCTACCCTCAAATTTTCTTTGACGAATTCTACAACCTGCTGTTCCAACCTGCTGTTTCTTGTTTTCGCCCCATTTGTTTATGCCTCTGATTACTATGTTGTTTCTCCGTCTTCCTCTATCCTTCTTTTCGTTCTCCCATTCTAGTTTTTCTATTCTTCTTTCCAGTTTTCTCCTTTCTATGTTGTGTTCTTTATCTTTTCTTCTTCTTTCTTCCATCTCCAGTTTTCCTTCTTTCCATTCCTTCCTCATTTGTTCGATTTGTCCCATCATGTTTTCATTCATCTTTTCCAACCGTTTGAAAATATTTTCCTCCATCTTCTTCATCATAGGTTCCTCTCCTTTATCATAGGTTCCTTTTTTCCTGTCATGTATCTCTGCATGTTTTCTTCCTTAGGTTTGTTTTTACTGCCTGTCGGTCTTCCTACCATTGGTGCCACCTGACGGCTGCTGCCATGGACTCTTCGCTTTTCCTCCTTCTCCAGATTGCTCTATCTTCCGCCTAACCTAGCGGCTTTCCCGAACCTGCTCAGATCTTTTATTCCTTCAGATTCTTCTTTTCTATACTCGCCTTCTTTTCCCGACCTTTTCTCACCTTCTTACTTTCTGATCCACTTATTATTTTTTTCTTTCTCTTTCTGTTTTTCATTATTTCTGTTACTATTTCCTCTGTCAACATACATACGTCACCACGCTCTCTATTCCTAACCGGAAGTCCATATGTTCCCTTAGTACAAAAATTGTTTATTTTTTTCTCATAGAGCTCTAGAAATTATATCACAAAATTTTTTGTCTTATTAAATTATGAGTCTATCATATACTACAAAACGGAAATTAGCATTAGGTATTTTCCATTTGATGACACGAGTAGACACAAACATCATTCTATCTTTCGTGACAGAGAGTATCAAAAATAGAACAATTGCATCGACTTATATTACCAAATTGAAAGCACCCATTGATTTTCAAATGTACTGCTATTTTCATTTGTACTGCTATTTTCATTTGTACTAGAAAAGAAATGGTAAATATTGAAGCTTGCTTTATATAGAAAACGAGCATATAATAATACGGTATATATTAAAAAATATACATATATATACATATATGTATAATGTGTCGAAGTAATACTATTTTTCTTGAATTAAGCAACGATAATGTAATCAATGAGAGAATTGGTTGGATTAAAGTTTTTAAACCAAAACAGTGAACTATAATTAAAACTTGCACAATAGTATTTAATAAAATAATCTTGAAAATGTATGTTAAAATCAAGCTCGTCAGAGAATGTGTATATTAAAGCAGATATTTACTTAAATTACAATAATAAGCATAAGTATAAATTATTTATATACAGTATTTATTTGATTAGCTTAAGTCTACCTGGTACAACGGTAAGAAGATCTGGATCAGCAATCATCACGAATGGCCGGAGTGGTGCTAGCACAATCGGACAAGACGGAAGTAGGATATCTGCGGCAAGTAAAAATCAATTGGAGCCTAGTCCACACGAACTACCAGTTAAAGATACCGATCGTGCTATCGACGTAACTAGTGTTAAATGTGAGTATACCAAAATTATTATTAAACGCACAGTATTATAATTATTCCTCCATTATTAAAAAAACCTAAATCTACAAAATAATAAGCATCGAAATACAATTTTCGAGTATTTTTCCGAATGAGACATGAAATGAGACATCTTCTGATTGAAACTTTACAGATAATATTGTTTTACATATAGTGATTATTTATGAGGATTCCATTTTTGGGTTTTCTATATTTAAAAGGTAAAAAATAATTTAAAAAATTATGACGATGTGCCAAATGTGGGCATGACCTCTCCGATTACTTTCACCTTGACATATGTTGTCGAAGTCAGTGACCTTCAAGAAATTTTAATTGTCGCTCGTTATTTGTTAAAAGTTATTAACAAAAAAAGTTTAAGAAATAATATTTTATTTCTGCTATTTATAATATTAAGAATTACTTCACACTTCCCTGCATAAAGGCCTTGGACTTCCACACAAAGCGAGGTTCATCTATTTCCTGTCTGCCTAGAATTTTCTCTAGGTAGAGCAGGAGATGGTGTGGACCTCACTTCGCATGGAAAATCGAACGCTCCTTGGCAGAGGGGGAGGTGGGGTAGGCCTCACTTCGCGTGGAAAGTTTAACTCCCTTATGTAAGAAGGGAGATTGAAGAGTAAATAGGACTATTCAACAATAGAAAGACTACTATTAAGTAGTCCCTAATATTGTATATAACAGAAAGATATTATTTTTTAACATTCTTTGTTAATAACTTTTTCTTTGTTAATAACTTTTTAACAGATAACTAGCAATAGCTAAAACCTTTGACTTGGGGTTATGACCTTGAACATATATCAACATCAGAATGGTCGGAAAGATCTTCCCCAATCGGCATAATAGCCCTCAAATCTTTTGTCGGCACTAATAGGATTAATCATGACTTGGTCAAATTCCTTATAAATGTTCTAGGTTAGGTTCAGTTTTAATTATTAAATATATCTGATGTTGTCACTAATGTATTTATGTATGGAATTATTTTTATAAATTTCTTCTTTTAATTTTTTTATTATTTAAAATATAGAAAACCCGAAGATAGGATTTTTATCAATAATTGCTATACAGGGTGTCCCAGAATGCCGCCAAATATTTCGTGTGCTGGTAGAGCGGCCTAAACTGAATCAAAAAGTTCTCTTCCATTTTGCAATTTTCGCAATAGTTAACAAGATATATTAATTACTAAAAATCGGTGAATATTGATTTTAAATAATTTTTTACTCAAATACTATCAATTTTACAAAAAAACAGCAAGACAGAAATTATTTATTTTTTTCTTAGAATTCTGAGAATTTTTTCAGAATTTTTTAATACTGTATTTTCTCATGTTAATAAAAATAGCTGCCAATATATAAGAAAATGCAGTACTAAAAAGTTGATAAAAAATTCTGCAAAGATTCTTGGAGTTTTATGAAAAGAAAGTAAATAATTTTTGTCTCTTGTTGTTTTTCTATAAAGTTGACTAGTACTTGTAAAAAATTATTTTAAAACCAATATTCGGCTATCTTTAAAAATTAATATCTTGTTAACTATAGCGAAAATTGCAAAATAAAGGTAAAAAACTTTTTGAACTTTTTGACTCTCAGTTTAGTCCATTCTACCAGCGCGAAATATTTGGTGGTCATTCTGGGTGGTCACTCTGTATATTGTAACAATACTACCTGTAAAGTTTCACTTCAGTTGGAAGAGCGTTTCATTCGGAAGTTCCCAATTTTCTTTCCAATTTGAGATTTATATAATTGCAAATGTATTTATACAGAGTGTGATGGTCTGCACGATTGTCAGACATTTCCGACAATTAAAAGAAAAGGTCGGAAGGTGAATATTCATTTGTTTCATGCAGACAACACATACATCAAAAGTTAAAAAAATTTTTAATGAAAAAATCAAAATCATCTTGAATTTTTTAAATAGTATATAATAGTATATAATTTTTTTCTATAATATAACATTATAAGGGTCTTCAAGATGAATTCAACGCACTATCGAGAATGTGTGTAAAGTTGGCACTTCATCTTTTGACACCCGCAATAATTCTATAGTTTTTGATAGGTTTTATCAATAGTTCCGTTGATTTAGCTAGTGTTAAAAAAAGCCAGTGCTCAGATTAAAAAATTATTTAAAAATAATTTAAAAATAATTTAAAAATAATTTAAAAATTATTTAAAAATACGTAAAGACTGTAACTCTGAACAAAACCTATAGAAAGCGTCGGAACTATTGTAGAACTCGGAAAATGTCAAAAAGTTGACTGAAACTATTAAAAGGTACTTCACTCTTGACGTGCGGTGTCAGAGCGCGGGTTTAATTATTATTTAAAAATACTTAGAGGACGGAATTATTTCTAAAATCTATCAAGAACTACAGAACCATTATAAGTGCCAATGGAACTTGTGTCAAAACTTGCGGTGCCAAAAGATGAGATATCAACTTCATACACGTTTATTGAGAATGTCACTTTCATTAATGTTTTATTAATATTTAATATCAAATATTATTCGCAGCATTATTTGTAACAGCAGTATTTACAGCTCTGAAATGTACACAAAAAGGTTTTCTACCCTATAATGTACGAGTTCAAAATTATCTTAGAGATATCTTTAGAAATCGTGTTATAAGCAGAGGATTTGTTTTTTGTGGCTGAACCCGTGTACACTTTTGGAACTTAAAGTGAGATAGGTATATGTTTAATATTAAGTGAAAGCGAGAAAGAGAGTTCTAGTGCAGGACTGTCAATAAAAGTGACATTCTCGATAGTGCATTGAATTCGCCTTGAAAATTCCTACATATTATGGAAAAAAATTATATGGTGCCATTTAAAAAATTCAAGATAATCTTGATTGAAAAAAAAATTATTTCTTTTATCTCGTATGTTGTAGTCTGCATGAAATAGATAAATATTTAGTTTTCAACTTTTTCTTTTAAGGAGATCCTAAAAAGTCGCCTGTATTACTGACTAAACCATATAAATTTTGTATAACAATTATTTTTTTCCTCTTTTCAAATTCGAAAATCCTTTTCCAGGACTAACGTATACACATTAATATGTATCTATGAAGTGAAGTTTATGCTGAGAATGTAAAAAAATTTCAAAATTAATCTTTACTATTTCTTAGTCCAATATGTCCAGAATTGTCATATCGTAACAATATTTGCTTCGTATAAAACCGTGCAATCTGTACTTTCACAGACTAATAGTTTGTATGAAAAAACAATGGATTTTTTAAAATTGGACTTAGACGTCTAATTAAAAACGTTATTGTTATACGAAAAATGTGTAGGTATGGCATGCGTGAGTGAGATATTGATGTAATAGTATATAATGTGTCAGTGACACGTAAATCATCTGTGTATGTTCTACTTATACTATGACCAATCGTTTTTAAGATCCCCTTAACTATTGGAAGTGTCTAAAAAAATCATGTAGACCATTATGTTAAACACCTTGTATGTAATCATTATCCATTGATGAATACATCTATGTTATATAGTCGATATCTAACATTATACATATATCTAACATTTTTATTCTTGCAGTAGGCATGGATAAAATAGGTAATTAAAAAAGATATCTACTAATGATATAATTTCGTTGTATCCAAAAAGAAATTTCTTACAATGAAAAATAAAATGATCGTCGTCACACTATATATCGGATACATTTCTCTTTAACATTTACTACATGTGAAGTAGTATTTTTCGATTTATTGGATTTTATCCAATAAATCAACTCAGCGTTGGATAGTGCAGCGTATAATCCTTTGCCAACTATCTCTAAAGTCTGACCTTTGTGTAATAAAAAATCTGCCATTTGTTTGAAATCGGATATACTAGAGCCTATTAAGGCTTGTTTGCTATTCTTTCATTGTCAATGTATCTAACTTGGTTGATATCTAATACATCAATATATTAAGCATTTGTCGGTCGGCCTAGTGCTTTTAATGCTTTTGTACACTTCAACCTATCATTTACGATTTGCCTTAATAGTACTCGATTTTTCTTATGTTGATTCTACAATGAGTTTGTAATCGAAAATCTTAGGTTGCCGTCACATGCGGCGTAACTTGCGTCAACCAATCATATCAAATTGTATCAGATATTATGCTTTATTCTAGTTGAAATGATTGATTGGCTGACGTAAGTTACGTTTACGCAAATTATGTTGACGGCATTCTTAGTCTTAATCGATGAAGTTGGTCAATTAGCGTTAGTTGTACAAGTTGGCTACTGGTCAACTTTACCGATAAGACTTAGGACTCTCGACTACCGATTCATTGTAGAATCAGTATTAGAAATACTAAATAACTCAAAGATAGTCTAGTGTTTGCGTATTATAACGCGCTTCTTATCATACTTGAAGAGAATTTTTTTCTTAGAATTTATCCTGAAAATATAGTAGTCCTGGGACAACATTGTATTTCGAAGAATTTTGTGTAAATTTCTCTCATTCATTAATAAAGCTATAATAAAATATAAAATAAATTTGATTAATTTTACTGAGATATATGGTAAAAATCTTTAAAATATTGTATTGTATTGTATATCACACTACCATATTTTCAGGATAAATTAAAAAAAAAATTATCTCCGTATAGCGTTCCTTGAACATCGATCAGGCATTCGCATAATTGCTTTCGGTGATTTCTAATGAGTGTACCACCTCCGCTGCTTCACCAATCAAAGATGATTTGAAATAATGGGATCGTTGTATGTTAGATAATGTTATATTAGTATGAATTAATAAAGGTATAATGAATGAAGTATCGTGAAAGGGCATTCGTCACAGCACCCAGAAGATGTCGGTAATACTATCTTGGGCAAACGAACATTTCCGTCTGTGCGCGGTCGCGAAGTCGAGCTATTTGAAGATGTCGGTAACTTGACGTTATCTTCATTTATAATTAGCTATATTCTGCTGCTCTACGCGAAAAATGCAATCTTAAAACCTTCTTTATTTGACGCTTCGTTCTGATCCAATAATTCTAATTCTGATTGTACGGTATCATATTGAATTCTCGTTGAGCTTATCTAATCAAGCCTTAGCTTGCGCGACATTTTCTGATGTGATGTCCATGAACTCAATGTAATTTTTGCCGCGTGCTGTTTTTATATTAGCGCGTTTTCTTTTCAATAGTATTATCTTTTTTTCGTCTTATCTTGATTGATAACTTAAATATATGACTAACCTCGTGTTTGGCTATCTTGGTACAACTTACCAAATATTGTGGTTTCCAACTACCGTTGTGTGATATATGTTGTTTTGCTGTTATCGAAATCTCCAGATCCTCTGTGTCCGATAACTTATTCTTGCGTGCGGATCGTCTAATTGCTTTTAGTGTCGAATTTACAATTACCCTTGGTGATTTGGCTCGAAGGACCAATGTTGAATGTTTCACATAATATACATAGATCTGCATAGATATATATTAATATCCAGTGATATTTTTTAACGTTTATTAGAATCTGATCTTTACAAAATGAGAACTAAAGTAGTTACTATTTTCTCTTTATGACTTTATACATAATACATAATAATACAAAAACGAAGCCATACAAAAACTCTATCGACATTTATCGGTAAAGAGCTACCTTATGTCCTTAGGCACTACGGTACTCAAAAAATTGATTCTTGTTTTTGATTTCTTATGGATTTGAATGTATAAATTAATCATATTGAAGAATACAGAAACTATGCGTTTCGCGGGTTATCTCTGTATCCAGGGCCCTATTCTTGAACAAATATCGCATATCAAAATAATAATTTTGTATACAATCGATCAATCATAATCGAGAAACTGTCATTTTCATATGCGAAAATTATTCATATGTGCTCAAGAATAGGGCCCCAGATCCATTCTTAGAATGCCAACGTTTCGTGAACGTTGCAGTTTAATTCATCAGGACGAGGAATAGCCTAGTACTTGACAAACTTTAACGCTTAATAACTTGTTTCGCGAGGCAAATTGCCGCGTTTTTTTGCCAGATTCTTTTATTTTGAGTGAAACGCATCTAATGAGTATATTTTTATTAAAATTTGAGCTAAGAAAACGATTCTGAATACTAATTACCTTTTTTTTTATTTTTATCCTTAGAACATATCGGTGCAGTTTTTTTGTTAAAATCCATTAACCCTATGTATTCATACAATTTTAATTATTTATTGTATACACGTACGTCATCAATAGATTGTTTGGAGAAAAAAAATTTAAAGATTATACAGCTTAATAGATATCAATTATGAATGAAATTCGGATCTAAAACCAATATAACATACCTTACGATACATTATTATTTATTAAATTTATTTTCTTATTATACATATATGATTATTGGATTTATACACATACATAGTATAAATATAATACTGATGTGCATTCTTACAGTGTCCACACAACTGTGCAATACGATTGCAGACGAGCTTACACGCACTGCGGACAATGTCGTGCAATTGTACAAACGTTTAACGATAGACAATGACCCATCTACAGGAGCGATCGACCGAGATACAATGCTACGAGGATTGGAATCGTCCGTTAATGAAACTATGCGTACTCTACGACTGGTTGTTGCTGGTGGTGACAATGACGGAAGTAGTGAGAACGCCATCACTAATGAAGCGACGGCAAAATTTCAAGAATTACTCGCGGGTCAGGACCAGAGCAAGGTAGTCAATATGATGCAGCAATATTCCGAACTGCTCTTAACTATGATGCAACAGAAGATGGGTGGGACTCAATCAAATCACACATAAATTAATCCGTCCATCTGAATTGAAAAAAATAAACATGCCATCGTATTTAACCGATATATTCAGATAATACAAAGAATATATCTCATAGTGGTCTGTTTTCAAGCATTATATTATTCATAATTTTCTTTAATTTGAGAATTAAAGCTCTTTTGAATAGTCGCCGTTACCATACTGAATCGTGACGTCATAAGCAAGAAATGACTTAATTTTTGTTATATGCTATTTGTAAATAAAAATAATTTGGATAAAACGAAATGATAAGATCATTTTAAAATACTTGTAAAAATGGATCGATGCTGTCCTTATCCCCCCTAACAGTCAGTAAATAGTCATAAAAGATGTTAAAGGGCACGTGCACGCGTTTATTCAATGCGCATGCGCAGCTTATTTTCACTTTCATTGTTCACATATCTTTACAATTATTTACTGACTGTCAATGGGAGAAGGATAGTTTTGACCTATTTTCACAAATATTTTAAAGCGATTTCATCATTTCCTTTTATCCAAATTGTCTTTACTAACAAATGCCACGTGACAAAAATTAACATGTTACTTCTCATTTATTACATCATAATTTCATGACAGTGGCGATTATTAAAATATATTTTGCTTTATAAAAATAAAGTAGATATGTCACCGCACACAAAAACTCTGTATACATATCGCATAGTTACGAAGAAATTCTTTCTCCTTTTGCCAATTGTGAATTATATCTGCTTTTGTGATTAATTTTTAAATTCGATATATAATAAATTAATATTAGTAGATGTAACATGACATACATCATCGAAATTCATTATCATCGTTTTTATATTCTATATATGTGAAATATAAATTATATATTTTCAACTACTAATAGATATTAGAATTAGTCTACGCCATCTACGTTTAGATAAATTGCGAGATGGACAAGTATGGACAAAGTAAATATCGTAGATTGTTTAAATGTACGTATAGAACCGATTGTAACGACCTCATCCATTTATATTTTGAAGCCATATATCGTGAAATGCCAATTAACTAAAGACTAATAGAATAGTTTTCAAACAAATATATACATGTATACATTGAGCGATATTAATACAATAATATAGTAGTGCTCTTATTATGTAACCAAAGGTTATCTGTATTAACGGTCTAAAGAAGGAATATCTTTTTTCCTTCACTATCAAAGCTTTGCGGAAAATCGTTATAAAAAATATGCAAAATGAAACTTGCCAGTATAAAATAAAAATCTAACTATAAGTTTAGTCATTGCATTAAGTGTTAAATCAGGCTCGAGTAGCCAGATTTGATACTTAATGTAATGACTAAAAATGTATAGTTAGACGATAAAGATTTGCCAATATTTTAATAAAATTTTATATTTCAAAATGTGAATTATAGAAGTATATTATTTTATTTAAGCTTATTAGTTATCTATGTTGACGATAAATTATATAATTTTAATATAGATTCTTAAACTACTTTTTTAATAATGGACTGAATTGAAAAAATGAAAGTTTATATCATTGATTCATAATTAATCATAATATATACTACAGTTTTATATGTATATCGTATCGTATGATATTACAATAACTGTATTTCATCACATAAAATAATATGCTTGCATATTTTTTTTACATAAATATATTGAAAAAAGTTATAATTCCACATTGTCAATTCAAAATTATTGCTCAATAGCAAAAAATATATCTCATTGAATTTTGCCGAATTATATCGCATAATCAAAGTATTAAAATTACGTATTATTATTGTAATATTCCTTTTTTCTATATATTTTTATGCATATTATATCTTTTCTTTTAAAAGAACTGGACAGTCAGATCGCTTAAAAATAAAAATTTTATTTATAAGTCAAGTGGATACACATACACACACACACACACACACACACACACACACACAAAGAAATGAAAGAAAATCCAGATTTATTTTTTTATTTAATATTTATTATCAGTATATATTTTGAGAAAAAAACATTGGTACAGATATTGTCGGCGTAAAGAAGCATGGCCAGCCTCGCGCTATGATCGCGCTGCGTCTTAGCTTAGCGCCGAGACACTACGTGTCTCTAGATATACAGTGTCTCACAATGACTGTCAAATATTTCATATATGCAAGTAGAGTGACTAAACTGAATCAAAAAGTCTTCTACCATTTTGCAATTTTCACAATAATTAACAAGATATTAATTAATAAAAATCGCCAAACACTGATTTTTAATAATTTTTTATTCAAGTACTATTAATTTACAGAAAAACAGCAAAATACAAAAATTGTTTATTTTCTTCTCATAAAGTTGTGAGAAGAAAATAAACAATTTTTGTCTTTTACTGTTTTTCTGTAAATTAATAGTACTTGAATAAAAAACAATTGAAAATAAACAATTTTTGTCTTTTGCTGTTTTTCTGTAAATTAATAGTACTTGAATTTTTTCAGAATTTTTTAGTACCGCATTTTCTTATGTTGGTAAAAAAAAGTCGCCAATAAGAAAATACAGTACTAAAAAGTTGATAAAAAATTCTGAAAAAATTCTTAGAGCTTTACAAGAAGAAAAAATTTTTGTCTCTTACCATTTTTCTAAAAAGTACATAGTATTTGAGTAAAAAATTATTGAAGATCAATATTCGGTGATTTTTAATAATTAGAACATCTTGTTAACTATTAGAAAATTGCAAAATGTTAAAGGACTTTTCAATTTAGTCCGCTATATCTGCACATGAAATATTTGACGATCATCCTGAAATACCCTGTATATGTGTGCGTGCGTGCGTGCGGTGTATATATATAATTTTTTAATGGTGTGACAAAGGGATGATCATATGAGAATTTGAAAAAAATTGTTTAGTCTTATATCGATACAGAGTTTAAAAAGTGAAATATTAACATTTTTATTGCGAAATAGATATTATAATATTATTCGTTAGACTCATAGGCTGCGTTCAACAAAAAATTGATCAGTGAGCGCTCAGTAATTCTTTAATACGATATTGGTTCCTACATGCAAAGAACTAAAAATAAAAACGTATTAAAAAATTACTGAGCGTTCACTCATTAGTTTTCTCTGTTGAACATAGCAATACTTTCCAGCCAAATTAAAAAAAAAAGGAAAAAACAATCGGAACATAATTATTTAAATGGCAATAAAAAACGATGAATTTTTTCAAATAATTTTTTTATGAAAAAAAAACGTATAATGTTTTTTTAAACTCGAATTTTTACAGACTTATCGGAGGAATTGATACATGTTTTACACAACTTAAATTTTTTTCAAATCGACCTGAACCGTCTGTTTGTAATTAGGGCAAAACCAAGAAAAAAGTTTCGAGAAAAATACTTTTAAAATTTTGAAAATTTTTAAAGTATGTACAATTACTAATACACATCTCTAGAAAAGTTATAAGATGTTTTTAGGATATCAGCCCGTCGCTCCTGTTCATTATTTATACATTTTTTATTGTATGATAGAAAAAGTGAACCCTTTTTATACTATAGCTCCTTTTTGATGGCCGACTCTCGGTTATCTGCAGATGGACGAAATCGAATTCATATGTCGCTCGATCTTTTCAGTTGCCAAATCGATAATTTTGCGATTTTTGACTGTCTAGTTCCCTTAAAGTGATACTGGAGTGACGGTCAAACTTGATCGATGTCGATAATACAGACTTTTTGAAATCTCCTAAGTAATCATCACAGTTATATTGAATTATGCCATCAGAAACAAGAAATGTTAATTTTTGTTACATGCCATTTGTAAATAAAGATAATTTGGATAAAATAAAATGTAGGGATGTGTACCGAATATCCGAAAAATATTCGGTATTATACGGCATTTTTTTTACTATTCGACCGGATAGCCGGATATTACTATTATTTGGGGGAAGTATCCAGTTGAAATTTGATATCATTAAATTGTTGATCTTATACAAATGTTCTAGAAATAAGTATGCATATTCATGATGTTATAATATCTTATACATTGTTGCAAAATTACAATTTTTTTCCCTTTAAGCTTTTTTTTAGAAGATATTTTCTCGGAATTCGGTCGGATATTCGATGTTACATTCTGCTCGGATATCCGATATCCGGTAATTTTATGATCCGATGCATCCTTAATAAAATGAGATCGTTTTAAAATATTTGTGAAAATGAACGAAAACTATGCTTATCCTCCGTGACAGTCAGTAAATAATCGTAAAAAGTGATGAAAGGTGCGTGTAAGTGAAAGTAGATTACGCATGCGTATTGAATAAAAGCATGTCTTTTATCACTTTTTACAATTATTTACTGACTATCAGGAGGATAGTCTATAAGCTTTCATCCATTTTTACAATCGTTTTAAAACGCTCTCATCATTTTGTTTTATCTAAATTGTTTTTATTTACAAATGGTACGTAATAAAAATTAATGTCATTTTTCGCTTCTAAAGTCAATTCAATATGACTGTATGATGACTACTCAGGAGCGTAAGGGTACACACAACTTGCATAGCCGTATAAACATATGCATAAAGAAAATTATTCAATCATATTTTACGTACAACTTTGTAAGAGAAATGCGATTGGATAATTTTCTTTATGCATATGTTTATGCAGCTATGCAAGTGTGGATATACCATAAAGGCTGCAGCTTAAACTTTTGCATAACGCATAGTGCATAAACGAATCAATCAATTAGAATCCTTCTTTTTCTCCCATTTCATGGAAAAAAATTTTGATTGGTTGATTTTCTTGTGCACTATATGTTATGTAAAAATCTATGCTGCGGTCTTTAAATGAGAAGCACAGATTCTTATATAAGGCATAATGCATAAGAAAATCAATTAAAATTCTTTATTTCCTTCTTTTCCATGAAATAAAGGTTTCTCTAATTGGTTCATTTTCTTATGCCTTATGTGTTACGCAAGAGTTTATGCTCCCCTATAGACTTCTATATATTACACTAGACCAGCTAACTCTGTCTCTTTAACTGCTGCCAATAATTTTTCTAAAACATACATATTCTCAAAATAAAGCCCACGCTAGTCTAATCAACAGAAAGATATACATTTTGAACCAATCACAGAGAGGTATATAACATTTTAAATCAATCATGGAGTGATGTCACATGACCTGTTGGCATCTCTTTTCTGTATGTACGATCACGTGACGGTTTATTCTGCGCATCTAATGGGTCTTCTACAATAAGCCATTAGTCGTAAATCAGAAGTCAGGAACTAAAAATTGACCAATCATAGTCAATTTTTAGCGTCTGACTTCTGATTTATGACTAACGGCTTATTATAGAAGGCCCATAAAGTGGGGAGCACAGACTCTTGCATAACGCATAATACATAAAGCATAAGAAATTCAACCAATCAGAGTTCTTTATTTCGTGGAAAGGAAAGAAACGGAGGACTTTAATTGGTTTATTTTCTTATGCATTACGTGTTATGCATTATGCAAGAGTCTGTGCTCTTCGTTTATCCACACAACTTGCATAGCCGCATAAATGTATGCATAAAAAAATTATCCAATCACATTTTATGTGTGATTTTAAAAGAGAAATGCAATTGAATAATTTTTTTTATGTATATATGTTTATGCGGCTATGCAAGTTTGTGTGGATATACCTTAATTCGTGCAGGCAGTACTTTTATGTAAGAAAATGTGGGGAGTTAGTAGTCTAGTGTAATATACAATAGTCTATGTGCTTCGTGCTTTAATTTCAAATTAAAAATGTTTATAATAGTGACATCTTTAATTCATGTCTTACATTTCGTTCTGTCTCACTTAAATACATACATCCGTCCTTATCTAACATATTGCTACGTTATCTCTTGTAAGATCGAGCATTTATTGCTTAACATAATTTGACACAGTTACTGCTTTGTTTACCATTCTTCGCTAAGCATAAATTTGTAAATTAATATTTTTTTTAAGCTTTTTAATTTTAGTTTCATAAACTTAGTATTGTTCGTTCACCTAATCTGACGCGTAGTGCAATGTCGCTTTTTTGTTCATACGAACTATAAAACTTTTGTATTAAGAAAACATTTATGTCAAGTGACAGCTCTACGAGTTGAAAAATAAGTATGCGTCTACTTTAATCCTGTAATCCTTTTTATTCCGTTCAGTCAATTCGGAGATTAATGATATCAATCTGCAATTTTGCGATAATTTGTTCACTCCAGTATCCCTCACCGTTCTTTATAAAATTCTACTTAATTCATAAGAGTGCCATTTAAGTTCAAATGATGGTCACTCAATAGTATATATTATATTATTAATTTATCGCTTACAAAGATATTAATGTTCATTATAAATATTCGAATCACATTTTTAACATCATATTTATGACTGGAAGTCATGAATGGTAATTGAAAATCAATTATTGAATTTTATTGAATATATGAGTGACATTTTTTTGTGGTACACAAATACTTCTTTTTTACTTATAATTGAAAAAATAAAAATTTTGAATTTAGATTATTTTTAAATGATATGCTATTTATACATAATTGATACTAAAATAATTAATACTAGAAATTAAAATATTTTGTAATTAGTATTAATATTTTTAATGTTATTTATTAGTATAGTATTTTTAACGTTATCTATTAGTATAAAAAAACATAGATAAATACGAATATGGAATCTCATAGCATATATGATGATAATTAACTAGCGTCATGCGAAAGCCATTCCAAATTATCACTCTTTTTGTCTTATATATTTACTGAATTAAAGATGTAATTACTAATTATTTAAAATTATAATCATTTTGTACACTATTTCTATTTGTTACAGAAAGCTGTAGTTATTGTTATTAACTTTATAATATATTACACTGCTTCTGTAATGTATGAATATTTATTCAAAAATTTATAATATAATAGATAATTTGTTATTATAAGTGCCAAATTCCTCATAATCATATTGCAAAAAATGTAACTTATTGTTAGTTATTTCATTTTGTATATTATGTTAATATTATGAAGTAAAATTTTCTATTCTATCGTTGAATTGTCTTCTATTTATTGTAGCAATTTTTTATCTATATGCATTTTTTATAAAATTTTTGCAATATATGTATGTATAATTTACTTCGAATTAGAGATGCAAAAATACCGTAAAATTCAATCTTACAATTACTTACGGTAAAATTGCGGTAAAATGATAATTTATTGGTAATTTTGATAAAATTTATTTCTTATAATTTTATGCACAAATAGACTGTATTTTCGTTCTTATGTATAAAATTTTAAAATTAGATGATATATATTTTTTTCTTCTATTTCTATCAATTAATTAATTATTTAATTTATTTAAAATTTAATAACTATAAATTAAAATCATATGATAAATAAAATTATTTTTAATATCTTGTGATTTTTCAAATTACATGATCTTTTTCAGGGTATAATTTAATCGGAACAAAGCTCACTAAACATTGTCAATTAATATAAATATAATTAATATATTTTTGTTTGATATATGTGATATTATTTTTGTTTTTATTCTAGTAAAAACATGACAGTCGTTAAAAAGTAAAATAGCAAGCAAATACAAGTATTATAATAAGTTTATAAAGTATGAAAAATATAATATAAGATTATGTACCTGTCACACTTTTTGTTTTCAAAATTAAAAAATTTATTTAAAGTTTCTTTTTCTATTTACTACGTAGGCTATAAGTTTAGAAGGTATGAAAAAATATAATTAACTTCTTAACTTTTAAGGACTACTCTATACCTGTCACACTTTTTGTTTTAAAAATTTTAATAAAAATTTATTTGAAGTTTCTCTAGTTACTACGTACCTAGGTTTCTTAATTATTCTATCAATACATAATTGTCGTAGTATCGAAATGAAAATTTAAATTAAATAAAATGTTTTTCAACTTTTTAACTTAATGACTAAATACTCTTAAATCAAATTACTTTATTTTTATAATTTTTTTAAATTATCATTTTACTAACCTTCATAAATTACCGACTAATTTACCGTAAATTACAGAGTAAATTATCGTAAAATTTGGTCATTTTCATCTCTACTTCGAATGCTGCTTTTTGCTATAAATAATGTGAATATATTGCAAGGATTAAGTAACTCAACATGACAGAAACTTTTATTAAAAAATTCTAATTCTATAATAAAAATAATATACACTTTTCTATACAACAATAATATATTCTTTTTACAATGTAATTACAGATGTATATTGAATTCATTGTGTGATTATATTATTATACGTACAAACATTATTAATACATAATGTATTGCGAACATACATTTTTTACATATCTTCCTTTTTCTATATATTCCAATCTTCAATATTAAGATATTAGAATAAGCAAAATGATTGTTGATTATGTCATATAATGAAAAGTTTGGATTTGCTTAATGAAATAAATTGCTCAATTAACAAATAAAACTTGAATAAAGCTCGAATAAAGCAATGAGTAAGTTACTAATTACTGCATATATCTTTACTTACTAACTATTCTCTTTTGTTCTTTGCACGGCAGTGAAAAATAATAAACAATAAAGAAACGTTCAAAATTGTATTTAAGACTTTAAATATGTAGATATACACATATATATTTTATGTAAGAATTAACTAATATTTTGGCAACGCTGTGTTATGTGTGCATTCCATAAATTATCTTGAAACTTATTGCACATGATTTCTTCTTGTTCTTAGTATTCTTGGTCTCTGTATTTATCTTCCATTTGATTGTCGTAATTCTTCTAGCTACGGTATGTGTGAATGATATATTATTTTTATACATATGGTATGTGTACGTGTACGCAAATGTATATATGTATACAGGGTGTCCGGTAATGACCACATAATCTCTTGTGAGCAAGTAGAGCAGACTAAACAAAGTCAAAATATCCTGTACTATTTTGCGATTTTAATTTTGCAATAGTTAATAAAATATTGATTTCTAAAAATCGCTGAATAGTACGGCCTACTAAGCATAAGCGCGCAATGAGATACGACTATTCACTGTCGTAGGTTGCTAGACATGCGAGTTATTTACTATAAACAGCCTTGGCAATGCACGAGCAGCAAAAGAAAACATCTCGTTCTGGGCGGTCGTATCGCGCTGTGCGCTTGCATTTGATGGTAGGCTGGGCACATTTATTCGGTGATCTTTGGAAATTAATGGATGCTTTCCAGCAAGGACACAGTCAGACACAGTGTAACATAGGCAACATTACATCTTTGTTGTTTGCCTATGTTAAACAGGCAGGATGAAACGATTCACTGTGTTACACAGTGTTTGACTGTGTCCTTGCTGGGAAGCACCCAATGTCTCGTAACTATTGCAAAAATTGTAAAATTGTAGATAACTTTTTTACTCAGTCTGTTTTACGAGATTATGCGGTCATTACCGGACATTCTGTATAGCGCGTGTCTGTATTACGTTATACAATATTTATAAATTGAAGTTCAGATTATTTATCTTTCTTACTTCTTTTTCATCATCAACTTCATCCTCGTCATCTGAACCATGTACGGAAGCGGCCGGTGTCGTATGTCGTGAAGATGATGGAGATGGTGGTTCACTGATTGGTCTGGGATAATTGAATCGACCAATCCCACCCTCTGCATATTCTGACGCCAGTTCTGAATACACTGTGGTCAACGCCTTTATTCTTGCTTGGCGATAATACTAAAACATGGATAGAAGATATAAAAGATACAAAATAAATAATTGAAAAAAAATAAGATATGCATGTCTTACAATGCCAAGATTTCGCCAATCGAGGAGATCACTAAGACGTTCTGTACGATTTCTTTGAATGATACGTTGACGACGGCTAAGTCGTGCGAAATCAAACATATACTGAGCAAGCTGTTGAACACTTGCTTCTAAACCAATAAAACGCCTATCAACAATGTAAATACCATAGCTCATCGGATCTGCTATATGTTCCTGCATAAAACATCCAAATCCTGATAAGTTTGTGGTAATGCTGGGTATTCCCATAACTGTGCACTCAGCTGGTGTATAACCCCACGGTTCATAATATGAAGGAAAAACACCTAAATGACATCCTCTAACAAATTCCTCATAATCAAGACCAAATAGTGGATTTGTCGAAGATAAAAATTCTGGATGAAATACCATCTATAAATAATACATTTTATATAAGCATAATATTGATTATGTATTAAGTCTGATTATTGTGGTATATACAGTTTCTGATGGGTTGAAATCTTTCCTGCTTCTATTGCCTATACTTTTCAATTGTGCAGTAGGTTTTAATTTCAGTGCTTAATTTAAACTCTATACAATACGTGGGTAAGTCACGTGCGTACTTGCAAGTGTCATTATATACCTTAACACGATCATGGACAGTGTTGAAAAGATTACATCTTCTAATGGCATTTAACACCGGATCATTCCAATCATCAACAACATTATGTGTCGTAATAGGTGGTAATCCATTTCTTTGCAGAGCATATAAACATCTGTAAAACAAAATAGAACGTCAAGTAAATCAAGATTAGTTACAGAATGTTAGTTTGATTATTTTTTGAAAAACCGTTTTATTTTAATAGTATCCTCTTTCTCCAATAAGTCCTGAGCTTCAGGCATGCGACCAGAGAGACATAATTCATACATCCGTTTCCCTATTTTTTGCTGTATATCATTAATAGTATCTCGTAGAGATTTTGTTACCTGAAATAATAATTTGACAAGACACACATACATATTAATAATTATTATTTCAAATATTAAACTAATATTGCATAAAATAATAATGACTCACAGCATGACCGCGGAGAGACTCGACATTAAAGTTATTAGTTCTTGCAGGAAAAATAAGGAAAGCAACTACTGTTAAGTCAGGTCTGGACGTTTTTAAATAATGATTTAATCTGGCCAGAGCTTCTATGAATATATCAGCTCCTTTATTTCCAAATTCATATCGACCAGCGGTAAAGAAATATAATGTTTTGTCTAAATCAAAATCATAATGTCTGCGAACATACATAAATTTGAATATTGTATGAGAAATATATCTATAAGATAAATCGTAAGAAACAGAACACCAAATATTTCTATTAGATTTAAGGATAGAAGAAAACATTTCAGAAAAATTGCATTAAATACAAATCACTTTTTTCTTAAAATTATTTTCAAGATCATTTTGAAGTTATTAATGTTTTTTTAAATTATATGTTTCTAATTTGATAGTATTATAAAACAAATTCAGTGATTCATAATACTGTGTCTTTCAAATGACTTTGAATGTGAAAATTTTCAAGATAAGTACGAACCAACGTTATAGTCAATATAAATCCATACATCAGCATCAGACAAATTGCTCGAGAAAGTGATAAGTCAGTCAAATATGATACTAATGAACACATGACGGCCCATTATCAAATTAGAAATAAAAGCATCTGATATAATTTAAAAACTAATGATGAATTTAAAATGATCTTGAAAATAATTTTAAGGAAAATTATTTGTATCAGCACATCTAACTTTTGGTACGTTTCTCTTAGATTTTTTTTCGAACTTAACATAAAATAAATATTTAGATGTTCCTAACAGTAATCAAGAGGTTAATGAACCAAGCAAGTGATCGCTAAATAATCTTTTTACAAATTGTTTATTGGTAAAACAATATAATCAATGTTCTAATCAAATTTCAAAGACTAATATCGCAAAATGTTTTCGATCCATCAAAAAGTCATTCTAGGTTGAAAACGTTTTACGATATTAATAATAAGAATCTTATTTAAGTACACATGAGATTTAAATACACAACCAATAAGAACTAGAAATTAAATGCTTATAACGGTAGAAGCTGAATCTTTAATGCTTAATTAAATGTGAATTATATATGTACTATATCTACATGCATATATACCATATTTATAGTCATTATAATTGCGCGCCGAATTGGTTTTCTGGACTTATAAATGCAGTTAAACTACTATAATAATATTACAAATTAAATTAAATTGACAAGCAATTTTTGATAATTTGATGCTCAATCAAGCATCATATTAGAATTATACGATATTGTGAGATTTGAAATGTTTAACTATGCTTAGAACATAATTGTATTGTTAACAATTTTTGTAAAAAAATTATTTAGCACGATTAATGAGCTTAATCATTAGCCACTTGATTACTGTTAAGTTATATTTTTTATATATCGAGACTAGTATTTCAACATTTTAGATGTTCTATTTCTTATGATTCATTTGTTCATATATTATATCTTAATGTTTGTAAAGGATATTTGTTTTGATACAAACCCATAAAAGTGGCCTCGCACAAACTCATGTATTTTTTCTTTACTAACAGCATGTAAATTCTGAAATTCATGCAATGCCGCAAACTTTTTTACATTTAATCCATTTGGCGTGATAATATCAGGTTTCCGTTTGAGCAAATGTTCAGCTTCAAAGCCGGTGATATCCGAAACTGTTGTAAATACGTGTGCTAAATGTGAAGCTGCACGTTCCATACAGTATCTGTGATATATCTGACGCTTCCCTGCTTCTTCATCAACACTAAACTGCAATTAGCATATTAGGATATTGTAAATAGGATGTCTCAAAAGGGATGTGATCAAAGAAATTGATAAAAAAATAAATTAAAAATATTAGGTTGAAGGAAAAGCGGTATTTTGTTAGCTAAAAATTATAATTATATATACAATCAAAATTATATATACAATATCTTCATTAAAAATGATCAAAATTTAAATTTAAAAAAAGAAAGAAAATTTAAAAACTTGAAATTTCTACTTTCGAATGGTTACTACATTTTTTAATTTAGTGAATTTTGTAATTTTTATATATAGAAAATTACGAGCTGAAAAAAAAGGGAAATTGTTTTTCTCACTTTGTGAGTCACATGCCAAAAAAATTTGCGAAAATTTTCGTAAAAGTTTGGAGTTTTCCTTATTAAAAAATTTTTTTAAATATTTTTTACGATTTTTTGTTCTTGAGTTATTCGCGAGTTAAGTAAAAAGGAGCATTTTGACTTTGATCGCTCATAATTCCATTAAAAATCATCTTATTGCAATTTAAAAAACAGATTCTTAAAGCTAAAACGTTGCTCTATCGAATAGTATCATGCAAATTTTTTAAATGTAAAATATATATTATAGAAATTTGAGTTAAAAATATGATTATTATCATTATAACCATTGCGCAATGAAGAAAAGGACAGTAATATCACATTTTTAGCTCAAATGTACATATATTCTTTTTTTTTTAAATTAGTAATTACACCATTTGATAGAGCAATGTTTCAGCTTTCAAACGCTCTGGTCGAAGTATAGCTAAGCACTTTCTCTCCAACGCGCTATATTTACACATCGAGCGACCAGAGCGTTTCTATCGGCGCGCTCTCATTAGTACAATTGCAAACATTAATATCTCGATTATTATTACGAATATCGCTAAATGGTAAAGGACTTTTATGTTTTCGATTTTAAAGGCTTTTTCTTATTCTTTTTATTATTATAAGACGTATTCTTATAATAATATTGCTACACCTTTTCGTTTGAGAATGTGTGCTTATATTATTTTATTGAATGACTCAATATTTTTATCATTAACATGGACAAATTGCTGATACAATAGATCAATGCTAACTAAGAAAAATTACAAGAGAGAGAACATTATATTGTTGCGGCATAAAATATACGAAGAAATACGATCATCATGTTAGCATAACTAATTTTGGAATTTATATCTAACCATTATATGAATTTATCAAATGTTGCGTTTTAATTTTCTATATTATATACACTGAAGATGACCTGAAGATAAAATCGAAACGTCTGTTTAAAAATTTAAATTATTGAAATCTGGCTCGTAGCCCTTATTGTTATTAATGTTTATTTTAGCCCTTATTGTTATTAATGTTTATTTATTATTATTGAGCCATTATAATATTATTTTTATTTACTAATAATATTTTTGCGTGAATTATTTTTGTATATTTTCCACTTCTACAAACTGTGCACGCCAGAATTATTTTAAATTATTCTTTATTCGAAATCGTTTTATTATGTAGGACTTTTTTTATGTAAATAAAATTGATAGTTATATTTATATGATATAATCAAGAGATGGGGAGAGGCAGCGTGTGACTCAGTAAGAATGGTAAACTTCGTAATTGGATCCGAAACCATCTCAAATTTCAACCATCTAAGATTGAATTATAAATTATTATACATCAAGTCAAGAGATTAGGACAGAAGAAAAGAAAAAAGAAAAAATAAAGAAGTTATATACCTTATCTAAATTGTTGTAAAAATCTGTCTTCCCTGCACAAAGATATCTACCCAGAAGTGTAGCATGAGTAGTAAATACTGTGGCCACATCCACATGTCTTGTTCTCAAAGCGATTAAACCAACACCTGCTTGCCATTCATGACAATGTACGACAACTCTCGGCGGAATGCTTGAGTAACCTTCGGCTGCTTTTCTATTATTTCATTATTGTAGTAAAATTGACAATTAATTAAATTACATAGAATAATTTTAAAATAATAATGTAATAATTTACCTAAATTCTGCAATAAATTGACAGACTAAATATCCAAGTATTACAGCATCATTAGCTTCAATATCGAGATGAGGTATTCCAAGATTGCAAGTACTCCATAATTCCTGTTTATACTCGTCCAGCTTCCAAGCAGCACTTCCGATATCGAATAGAATTATTTGAGGATTTCCATCCACCAACCATGTTCCTGTTATTATCTTAATAAAAATATTTTATGTGATATAACAAAAGAAAAAAAATATCTTGATTTACACAAAATTATAATATTATTGTTATATATAGGGTGTACAAAAAATTCCATTAAATATCTTGAAAAGTAAGTATTTCTGAAAAAAATGTTTCATACAAAATTTATAGGGTTTAAAATAATCTAGTTACTAATCTTACTAATTTAACTTTTAGTGGTGCCACCAAGATCAAGTCAAGGTCAAATCAATTTTTTTAAATGAAACCCTATTTTTTATTTCAGAAGCTTATGTCAAGAGCTTTTCAAAATACTATAATAAAACCTCTTCTTAATCAGAACTTTTCAAGTTATGAGATTTGAAAATTATAATATCGCCGGCATTAATATAACCTACGATAACCTAAGATACATACGTGTATGCACGCGCCACATATACATGCGCACGCGCACATGAGAAATCCGACCGTGTTATCTCTGCGATGTATCTTGGGTAATGCTCTAATATTGGCGGTACTCTAACTTTCAAGCATTACAATTCAAAAAGTACTTAATGAAAAAATATTATATTATAGTGTTTTGAAAAGTTCTCGAGGAGCTAAGCTAATATGAAAAATGAGGGTTTCCATTTAAAATAAATCTTAACCTGACATTGGTGACTACCGAAAGTCAAACTGATAAGATGAATAAATCTTTTTAAAACCTTATAATTTTTTTGTCTGAAACATTTGTCCAATAAATCAATACTTTCTGAGATAATCAGCCGTCTCGGAACTTGTGTGCGCGTGTGCGTGCGTATGCGTGTGTGCATGCATGCGTGTGTGCATGCGTGTGCGTGCGCGCGCGTGTGCGTTGTGTACATATATACAGTGTCCCAAAAAGATCGAAACCAATGAATATCTCGAAAAATATACGTTTTACAGAAAAGTGTTTCAGAGCAAAGTTGTAGGGTTCAAAAAGATTTATTGATCTTTTTGAACCCTACAACTGGTTTTGAACTACTACTTTGTTTGAAACACTTCTGTAAAACTTATATTTTCCGAGATATTCAGGTGTGTCGACCTTTTTGGGACACCTTGTATTTTTATATACGCACGCACGTATGCACGCACGCACGAAGTTTTGACAAAGCGTATGTAGATAGAGCGAATTAAACTGAGTCAAAAGATTCTTTACCAGTTTGCAATTTTCGCAATAGTTAAAAAGTATTAATTGTTGAATATTAAAAACTATAAGAGATAAAAAGATAATTATTGAGAACAGGGGAGTCAGTTCCGATGACCTTTGACATATGTCGTCAATGTCATGACCCCGAGTAACCTGCAACAAGTTTTAGCCGTTGCTCGTCCTTCGTTAAAATGCTATTAACAAAAAAAAATTACAAATTTTTCATGCGAAGCGACTTCCACCCCATCTCCCAACCTGCAAAGGGATGCGACTTTCATAATTGTACTGTTGCATATGGATTTCAACCTTCCGTCCGCAAAAATATTAAAAACTATTCTATTCTTTTCCGTGCTTACATAATGGTTTTCCATGTAAACATAAATTCACTACTTTAGCAAAGAATTTGTTCATAATGCGAAGAACTTGTATTAAATTCATGTTTTTAAAGCAATGAATTACAAACAAAAATTCAGTGCATTAAGGATATAAACTCTCTGTTAAAGTGAATTTCCACGTAAACACAATTCTTTATTGTCAATTTTATATGTTAATAATTTTTTTAATGAAGGGCGGCTAAAACTTGTTGGAGTCACTTCATGGGTCATGATCTTGACAACAATGTCAAAGTCAAGGTCATTTGAGCTAACTTCTCTATTCTCAATAATTACCGCATTTTCTTACATTGGCAACTATTTTTACCAATATAAGAAAATATGGTATAAAAAATTCTAAAAAAATTCTCAGAACTTTATGAGAAAAAAATAAATTTTTATCTCTCGCTGTTTTTCTGTGAAGTTGATAGTATTTGAGTAAAAAATTATTGAAAATCAATATTCAACGATTTTTAATAATTAATATCTTGTTAACTATTGCAAAAATTGCAAAATGGTAGAGGACTTTTCGATTCATTTTAGTCGTTCTATCTACTCACAAGTTTTGTTAAAACTTCCCAGACACACCGTGTATATACACTAATATAATAAAGGTAATTAGACGCGGAAAAAATATAATAATTTAAGAAGGATAAAATATAGTAAAGACCTTAAAAAAGTCCTTCTTTATCAATTTTTTAAAAAATTAATATAAGTCGGCAATTTTTAAAAAATAACTAAATATATAGAAAAAATATGAATTGGTATATCAATTGGGTACATTTTGAAAACATTTTAAGAATTTTTGTATGTTTAAATATAAATATACGGCGATGTTGCACAGCATTGTAGACTTCCGTGTTTAACCTTTTGAGGGGCAGTAGAACGTATACGTCCCACCTTTTTCATATTTCTGATCTATTTTGCAATTTGTATGCGCATATGAGTACTTTTTAGGCTCTTAGGAATTTAAATTATATAACTTTTATGAAAAATTACGTTAATTTATTTATTTGCGATTTTGTTATAAACAATTAATGTAAAAAAACTCGTTTTTTTTTCAGAATAAATTCGGCTATTCTTAAACGTGGAGTGCTGCTAGAGCTCTGAAAATTTTTATGCGTGTACTCCATATCTAAAACTATAATATATATATTTTTCAGAATTTTCTATTTGCTAGTTTTTCCGAAAAAAAATTTTTGAAATTTTGGACTTTTATAAGATTTTTAGAAGATCTTTTATAAATCTATTTATTATTTATTATTTATTTTGTAATTCTGACATCAGAACCGTAATCAGCGAAAATTCATAGATAACCTATGATTTCAATAATTTGTTTAGAAGAAAAATGTGCCCCTTAAATGGTTAAAAAACATGGTCCATCAGCGGCGTAAAAAAGGTTGTAATTATCTGAAATGAAAATTTCGAATTTGTACGAGTGTAGTTTCAGTTAAGCGTAACGATTTTTTAAAATAATTCTTTTTTACAAAATGGCAGCGGTTTAAAAAAAATTTTAATTTCGCTATTTTAAGCCTCTTAAACATCTTGTCCTTCGAAAACTAATTAATAAAAAAAAATCCCTACGCTTAAACTATTCATTTTGTAAAGCTACTGTTCAAAGGTCGATCGATCGGAAATTGAGTTGACGCCGCCAGTTGAAAAAAGGTATTGTAGTTTTGAGAAAAACGTGTTTAAAAGTTTCAGTATTGATTATTTAATAGAAATCTATCTGTCTGTCTGTCTGTCTGTCTGTCTATCTATCTATCTACCTATCTATCTATCTATTACCTGCGCACAGCTTCTCTCTTAAATCAGATGCATTTATTATCGTACTATGCGTTTGTTCGCTGAAACTCACGTAACTCGAAATACTTCAAATTTTATAAAAATCTTTTAGGGGTATATTTTTAAGATATCAAGCTTTTGAAAAAAATAAAAAAAGAGATTTTTCAATTTTTTGAAAATTTTACCGTTTTATTCCTTTAATAGATAAAATACCGCCAAGAAATGAATTCTTATCCAAAATAGGAAGCTGTACTAAATGATAAAATATATTTTATATTTAATTACGTAAAAAAATAACTATATATTTGAAGACTGAAGTGTTTATGAGTGCAATATTTGTTAAAAATATAATGTTTATTGATAAATAGTCATCTATAAGTATGGAATAATATTATGTATATAAGTCAGGACATATAATTTGAAAAAAATTATTATATACAATATATACATGTGTGTTTGTGCAAGTATACCTGTGCTCGCACGAAAATTATGTAGCGATTTTCTGAAATTATATTAATATTATTCCATATTTGTTTATTACTCATAGATGAAAACTTTTAACATATTGTAGATTATAACATGCGTGCGTGCATACACATAAAGAGTGAATTATTAATCTAAGTAGTAATTAAAAAAACATTTTATTCTTTGAAAAAATATTTCTAATAAGTTTTGCAGTTATCAGGCAGAAATAATAATGATCTTAATTTACTTTTAGTTAAAGTCAATTTGGCTTTTTAAATAACAAATTTTAATTGTTATTGAATTCTTGTAACTTATTTCAAAATATTTTACAAAATATCTTGAACATATTTCGTAATTAGAACATTCTAAAATTTCATTAGTAAGAAACAAGTTGCTTAATAAGTCCTTTTGTCTTTCGTTTAAACTTTTTCTTTAAATAATCTTATATTCTTTTTTGGAATATAACTGCCATTAACATAAATGTATATATATTTGCAGTGTGTGTCTAAATGTAAAATTATTATTTCTAATATATAATTTCTAGTTGAAATATTTGACAAACCTTAGTAATATATTTCTTTATATCTGCTGCACGCACACACATACGCGCGCGCCTGCGCGAGCGCGTGTGAATGTATGATTTAACAAACTGACTGATTTAAGATTAATTTTGACACTAAATGTCAAGTCCACAATTTTTTAAAAGATTTACTTTATATCCTTGATCACGTAAAACTTGTACTGCTTGATGCAATGGATTATGAGGAGGAAAGTCTGCCTCCTCAACTTCAGTACGTGCTGAATGTTCTTTATATGGACCAATAAGACAATATTGATCACCCATTTCTTCAGTTGAGACATAAGCTTTAGATCTTATTACAGTATAAATGCCGCCAACTGAAAAGGAGTTGTGTGAATTATATGTGACAATAGGGAAATATAATTATCAGGAGTACATCAGAAAGATCTACAATATATAATGTTGCACCTTTATTGGCAGCTTCCCAAGCAACTTCAAAGTTCCATCGATTTTCATGTTGGGCTGAGTAGCCACGGTCCATAAACCCAAACAAATCATTAGTGCTGTCTATGCGATAAAATCTTCTAGAAGCACGCTCTCTCGACATTTTGTAAACTGTTTTACAATTCCTATATTCATTTAATTTTAGCAGATTTAATAAAATTAACACCTATTGAATTTATAATTTACCTCTGTCAAGCTAATAGGACCAAATGAGCAGAATCGAAAAAGATATATTGAACTATTCAGTAATTATTTTGTGCTAATTTGTGTTGCAAAGTACAATTTTATATTGTCATTTAGAAGAAATTCTTGATATTGTTGGCTTAATATTAAGCTAGCAGCATAAAAAAAAGTTAAAAAAGAAAACTAAAAGAATAGAATTACAAAAAACTTGTGCTAATTTGTGTTGCAAAGTACAATTTTATATTGCCATTTAGAAGAAATTCTTGATATTGTTGGCTTAATATTAAGCTAGCAGCATAAAAAAAAAATTAATCGTAAAAATAAAATTAATACATTGATCCATTTCTCAAGAAACAACCTTTAATTGAATACAACCCTATTGGGCTCAAGAGTATAAAGTACCCTATGTCACGAGCAAAATCAGTTGTTACTTCCATAATCAAAACGCTATAATTTGTATCACTAAAATATAAATGTCTAGATTTTTTATCCCCGCCGTTTCTTTGGAAACTACACTCGACCTTTATTAGGTTTAAGAATAAAATATCATTCATCACTAGCAGATTCGCTACTCCTACAATCAAAACGCTATAAATTGTACCGCTAAAATGTAAAATTTCAAATTTCTGCTCCTATGCTCCTATCGTATCTTTGGAAACTACTTCCGATACTTATCAAGAATAACCTTAAGATAAAATTAAGATAAGATTAATAACTTTTTTTATTACACATTCATTTTATATATATAATTGTGTGTGTATATATATATATATATATATATATATATATATATATATATATATACACACACACACTCAATTATACATATTAATAAACATTCTTATTCGATATATTTTTATATAAAACCATAAAGAAAATTAAGAAAGTAGGAGAAATTATTGAATAATTTTGCAAAAGAATGACGGGGACACAAAATTCGAAACTTCACATTTTGAAAATACAAATTATAACATTTCAATTAAATAGCAACTGATTCTAATCGTGGCCGTACTTCACTCTTGAATCTAATAAAGGTCCGGATTGATTTTCAAAAGAACGATAAAGATACAAAATCTGGAACTTTATTTTGATCGTATAAATTATAGCGCTTCGATTGTGAGAGTAACGCCTAATTTTGTTCGCGACAGAGGATACTTTATTCTTGAGCTCAATAGGGTTGTGTTCAATTGGAGATTGTTTCTTAAGGAATGGATTAATGTATTAACTTTTTTTGATGATACAAATTGGCACAAAATTTAGTTCTTTGAATTTCTAACTTTGTTTTCCTTTTTTTCTTTTTTGTCTTGTAGTTCTGTCAACTTGATATTAAGTTAGCAGCGCCACGAGTTTCTTTTAAATAGCATGCGGTACAAAATTGTATTTTGCAGCACAAATTGAGTAAGTCAACTAAATAGGTCAATATATCATCTTCGATTCTGCTTATTTGTTCCTGCTTAACAGAGCGGATCATTAAATTTTCATATTAAATAAAATATTATTGTAAGACTCTAAAGAATAAATCATATAATAAAAGTCGACATTGAATGTGCACGTATACAATGAATTATTTCTTAACACACTGAAAATATGAAAACCGATTTGCACTCCATTGCACTAATTGCCGTAATCATCGATACAATGCTACATATCGGACTAGTCGTCGAGCTGAGTACAGATGTGTAGCGTTGTGTCGACGATTACGATAATTAAATGTAATAGAGTGCAAATTGGTTTTCATATTTTCAGTGTTAATAAATAATTTATATTATATATAGTTAATAAATAATTCTTTCAAGGTTATAAGGTTATCGTGACAATGAAGAATATGTAAAAGAGTTAAATTTATTAATATTAAAATTAAAGGATAAGATTTATTAATTAAAAATAAATGAATTAATTTACTACGTTTGTGTCAAGATATATCAAGCAATTGGAAACCATACCCAGTGATTAATCGTTCTTTATATACCAAATTGAATAGTATAGTGTGCACGTGTATAATATTGCGTACATTTCTGTGAAACATAACAAATTCCAACTTTTACTCATTCACTTTCATTCATTTTCCAATTGCGATTACATATGATATATGATCACAGATCACGATTATTGTTAAATCGCGAATATCATACTAATTTTACAATGAGACGGTAGTCGGTTGTTCTAAGTTTCATTAGTGAATCGATAAAATTGGCTAAGAGCCAACTCATACGACTACTACCGATTTTCTTAAGACTGATCAAATTCGATTTATTCCTTTCCGTTAGTCGAGCTAAACTTGTAGATGCAAAAAATCATAATTACCTTAATCATATTTAAGTTAAGACTTACGGGATTTTTACAATTTTACAATGAGTCGATAGACCGTAATCAGAAATCTTAACCAGTCTTAACCTTAATCATACAAATTGACTATTGGTCAATTGTAACGATTAAAACTTAGAATCGCTTAAGATTTTCGATTACCGACTCATTGTAAAATCCCGGTTAAATTTCTGACTACCGATTCATTGTGGAATCAGCTTTACATTCGCAGATTTATTGACGAGCATCCATAGTGTGAATTGCTTGTCATTACCATGTGATAATCGATTTCGCGAATTAAATAGATTTATCAATAAAAGCAACGTACTTACACTTCGAACTGTTTTCACTTACTGCTTATGATTTCTCCCGTATTACAATCGAGAACGACACTCAGATTAATTGAGACTAATCTCGATTAACTATTCTGCCTGCTGGTTAATGCAATACTACAATTTGATTCAAGCGAAAAGCTGCGTTCAGAGAAAATAGTTTTGCAATTATTATAAAATTCTTCAATACGATTGGTTTATATATTTAGATCTATAAGGAATCAAAAGTAAGAACCAATCGTATTGAAGAATTTTACACAGTTACAAAGTTACTTTCTCGGATGAACATAGCCAATGTCATCACGGTCACCACTGATCATCATGATAGAATTAGACAGGTCACCCATTCCGGCGAATGTGTAGTGGATTGAAAGTAGGGATCTGTTAAGATGCCTTTTCATGCGATATCGGCCTAGTTTCCACCGAGGGTTTAATCCATGGTCTCTATTCTGTAACTGTCTTTACACGTCTACCGACAGTTGTCGATGTTGTTGCGCAGATATTTTATTATGGTGAAAAAGCTGCGTGAATCAACAATTGTCGGTAAGCGTGTAAAACAGTTACAGAAATAAGGGCCCAGAATGTAAGAACCAACCAATTACAGTCGAATATTCCCCTCTGTTACAGTCGAACGATAGGGGAATGCTCGATTGTAGTTGGTTGATTCTTACATTCTGATCCGGTTTAAACCCTCGATGGAAACTAGGTCAATGTGCTCGTAATTATGATTAGAGTCGATATTCATAGTCAGTTTTTATTTCAAGATCGGCTTAAATTAATGTTTTAAGAACGCTAATGCGACCCTTTGATTGATTCATGACACCTCAAGACAAAACTAAAGACGGTCTTGAATATAAGAACTAAGTATTGTTTGTTTGTTTCTCGGGAGCTGCTCGGGGTCGCCCCGAATGAACCCACCGTACTTGAAATATAGAATTCACACTACGTACAACTAAAGTCACTAAATTAACAAAGTACCGCGATGAGAAAATTCACTGAATTAGCATTTCGAGCCAAAATGGCGTCGAAGTGCTAGCCTAACCTGATTCTGTTAAAAGGTCGGAAATCCATACACAGGTCTAGAAGAAGAAAAATCTAATCCTGTTATTATTGATAATGCTCGGTTGCTGTGTTGAAAATTGTAAAAACCGCAACGAAAGAGGCTGAAGTTTTGAATAACTGCGCGTCATGGAGTCAAAATGGCGGCAGTTCGCGATATTTTGTTAATTTGTGACTTTGCGTACGACATCCGTCATACGATATCTGGGAATCGATTCTGTATCTTGAAACGAGGTGAAAATTACAAAAGTGAGCGAATTTATTAGAATACTAATAATTTTATTGACATCTAGTAAATTTGCTCACTTTTGTAATTTTCACTTTGTTTGAAAATACAGAATCGACCTCCTGACATTTATTGTTACGATGTCTTCGTGTTCATAGGCGGATCTTGTATTTAAGACAGATTAGTACAGTCTTAAGATGTCATAAACCAATCAGAAGGCCGCATTAACAACTTAAGACATTACACACACACACACACTTAAGACGATCTTAAAATAAGAACTAATTATGAATACCGGTCTATATATGCTCGTTTTCAAGACGAATTTCATATCGTTCTGCGTACAACCAGATGCCTCAATTTTAAACATTTACATCGCGGTAACTTTGAAGTAACATATTGCGGAAATGAATATGTGTCAAATAAACATGTACAAATAGTTTCCGAAACAAAGGATGCAGAAATTTATATTTTTTTCGAAAAATAATAAGTAATAAAAGTAATAAGTAGTATAAATAATAAGTAATAAAGTAATAAAGTAATAAGTAATAAGTAATAAATAAAAGTAATAAGTAATAAATAAAAGTAATAAGTAGTAAGTGAAAAGTACTAAATAATAGTAAAAAAATAATAAATAAGTAATAAATAATGCCGATGTGTTATGTGAAAGGTTGCAAAAGTTGCAGTAGCCAAACATTAAAATATAAATCAATAACCCAGTCAGAAATGATGATGGAATCGACATCGAATCGATGTTGATTCAATGTCGAAAGCATCAAATCGATGTTGAATCGACGTCAATTCGATATCGATTCCATTATCATTTCTTTTCATTTCCCAAAGACGAGATATATAGAAAAATATGGAAAACGGCTAGAAAGATATAGAAAGATATAGAAACAGCCCATGTGAATAATAAAACCAATATGAAACATATCATAAATTTTATAATTTAACATGCTCTACAGATTATTAAAATTTATATGTTCCTTTTAATGATATTTTTACTATTATAATGTATTCAGCAAATAAGAATGGATTGAAATGAATTGAAATGTATTCAGATTTTCAGAAATATTGATTTACGAATGTCAAAATGAATGCATTTTTATTTATTTTCATATTAAGAATTTCATTTATTTTCATATTAAGAATTGCATGGAGCATGTCTTTCAATCTAAAAATAATATTAGCTTTTTCTATGCATTGTGAATACTGCATTTTCAATTCAAAATTTTGAATAGGAAATGCAGTTTTCCAATCCAATTACATCCAATTGAATCTAATTGAATCCAATTAAATCCAAAAAAAGTATTCGCTATTTAAAATACGCATTCGAGTAGAAAAAAATTTCAATCCATTTTAATCCATTCTCGTTTACTGGGTACTTTTGCAGCTCGCATATGTTCCATTCATTTTAAAACAACATGTTATTTGAGTTCTTGGCAAACACGAATATTAAGCTTTTCATCAAAAAATCGGAGAAAATTAAGATTCGATGCGATTTCAATGGAATTCTTGAACATGTCTACAGTTCCTTCTGCACATCACACAAATAAATTTACTCTCTAAATCCTTTATAAATAAAATCTCTAAAAAAAGAAGTAAAAATTTCATTCCTTTGGAGTGAATATCATTTGAAATAAATAAAATCTCATTCCAAAAGAATGAAAATTTCTTACTCTTTTTTCATAGTGAAAATATGTTTACCAAAGATGTTTTTCAAAGATTGACTCAATTTTCACTCTAAGATATTTAAAGAGAGTATGGATATACATAGGCCGGTATTCATCGTCAGATCTTATATTTGCCTACCCAGCAAACGAGAATGGATTGAAATGGATTAAAATGGATTCAGATTTTCAGAAATACGGATTCATGAATGTTAAAATGAATCCTTTTCAATCCTGAATGCATTTTTATTCGTTTATAGGAATTGCATAAAGCAAATGTCTATGCCTTTTCAATCCTGAATGCATTTTTATTCATTTAAAGGAATTGCATACAGCATATCTTTATGCCTTTCTATCTAAAAATAATATTAGCATTTTCTGTGCATCATGAATACTACTCAATTCAGAATTGTGAATAGGAAGTACAGTTTTTTTAATTCTGTTAAATTCAAAAATAATATCAGCAATTTCTATGCAACGTGAATACTGCTCAATTCAATAATCTGAATATGAAATGCAGTTCTTCAATCTAATTGTATAAAAAAAGTTTTTATTTAAAAATTTTATTTAAATGCTATTTAAATTATTCAAAATTATAAGTAGGAAATTTTTTGTTTTAATCCAACTGAGTTCAAAAAAGTTATAACGTAAAAATAATTGAGCTATGTTCTTTTGTTTTTCTTCAATTAGAAGTAAAATGAATGATGTGAACACTCGCAAGTCGAACACAGCCCGAATATTAGGCTAATCACGACGCGCGACATTGGCCAAGCGAGATTATCCGACACTTACCCAATGTTGTCTCATAGTAATGTAAATTGTTTATACTTTATTATATCTGTTAAATGATGATATTTTTATTATGTCTATATAATTTCGTTACTTAGTTTAGCTGGTTGTAATTGAAATAGAGAATGAATAATACAATTTACTAATTGAAGAAGTGGTGTAGCGGATAACGTAAAAGATTCATATCCAGAGGTCCCAAGTTCCGAATCCCACTAAGGTGCGTTATTTTTAATATCATTTGGTAATAATTAATAAAATAAAATAATTAATAAAATAAAATAATAAAATAAAATAAATTAATTAATTAAATAAAATAAAAAGAATAAATAAATTAAATAAAAAAATAAAATAAATAAATTAAATAAATAAAATTAGAAAAATTAAAAAAATAATATTAATGCAATAAAATACAATAGATTTATTCGCGTCGCATGCTCCAAATTAATTCAGAGAGTACCTGGATCGCAGGTAAGATGGCGGTTGGAGCAGTTGCATTCATGTGCTCCAATGTTTAGTGACACGAACGGATTTAAGACAAGTGAGCATTGTTGCCTAACCTAATCCGTAAGACAACTTGAATGGATCGGACATGTATTTCGTTTCGTTTCGAGTATTTTATGTTACCTCGATTATTTGAAAAGCGTTTTTATACAAAATAAATACGTTTTTAATAAATATGAAATTTATATTATATTT
>JAANIC010004468.1:30764-47942 GCA_017607545.1 Acromyrmex charruanus | reverse complement strand
TTATATTATATTTTATTGTATTAATATTATTTTATTTTATTTTTTATTTTATTTTATTTTATTATTTTATTTTATTAATATTATATTATATTGTTATATTATATTTTTATATTTATATCAAAAACGCATTTATTAAATGTGTTTTTATATAAAATAAATCTAAAATACTGTTTTCGATATAATACGTTTTCAACAATTACGCATGCGTGCGTAACATACATCACTCTCTGAGGTGAGGCAAATGGAGCGTGCTCTCTTAATTGATTCATAGAGTATGCTCTAACGCGACGTGAACATCTAGTTGCTGGTAATATTGGTTTCGGTGACGCGACGTTTGGAGCGTGTTGGGCATGTTGGAGCTAGAGACCCTAATAAAGGGTCTCTAGTTGGAGCGTGCGACGCGAACAAACCTCTATTGAATACATTGGAACACATGTATGCAACCGCCATGTTACTTGTGATCCAAATGTTAATTTGGAACATGCAACGCGAACAAACCTTAAATCTCTTAGAGTGAAATCTTACTGCGGAAGGCTAAAATTGAGCCAATCTGTAAAAAAAAAAAAAATGAAAATATTTTCACTTTGGAAAAAAGTGGAAAACTTTCAATCTTTGAAAAGAATCAGTCACAAGCGTATCACACCAATGTGTTCCGCACCAACTGCAACTGATGCGGAACGTTAGCTGTGATTGGTTCCGCTCTTGTTCCGCGTTACGCTATTCCGCTGCATGGGTAAGTATCCTATGGTTCCTGCATACAGAACACGACAACGCTTGCCGCGTGGCAGAAGTTGTTGCACTAGCTTATAATTATATATTTTTAAGTCGACTCTATTTTGTAAAACTTTTGGAAATGATGTAATACTTTCTCCGCGCGGCAAAAGTTGGATTGAGTTCAACTTTTGTCGCGTGATGGAAATTATATATCTATTATTTCCGAACAAGTAAAATGTTATCGCGCCAACTTCCGTCGCGTAATAAGAAACAAAACGGAGTGGCTGTGATTTGTCGTGTTAATTCCGCGAGTTCCCGTTTGCCAATTTCCGCTCTACGGAACGGCACTAAATGTGTTAAAGCAGTTCAAATAATTGTTATGAGATAGTAAATATTGATTCTAAAATATTAAATACTACAATAGTGATAACTGTTTTTACAATTTGAAAAATTATATTTCATTTTAATAAATAAATTATTAATATAATGTTAGTAGTTTTTAAATTATATTCATCCTGAATGCATTTTTGACCGATATTCATTATCGGGTCTTATATTTAAAACCATCTTAAGTATAGTTTTAAGATGTCATAAACCAATCAGAGATTAGTCACATTAGCGACTAAGACATTAGGCCTATTCTTTTTGGCTGAACTTTTGCACCGCAGTTCATCTTTCTTCCTCTTCTGTTCTCTTGCAGAAAAGGAAGATTGATACAAAAATTCAATAGGTCAATTGCATATCATCGTCGAATATTCTCACTTCTCGCACTTTCATTTCATGTGAAAAAATACGTGCGATTGGCTATGAGCATAGTGAAAATACGATATCCCTATGCTCACGAGAGTGAAAATCACAGATGTGAGTGCAAAATGCAAGTGATACAAAAACTAAAATACTAACTTTTGTTGTGCTGCACGTATAAAAACATACACACGTATATATATATATATATATATATATATATACAAGTTATAACAGAATATAATTTATTTCAACATTAGGATATTTATGAACCGTGTATTATTCAAATAACTAACATAAAATTATTTATNTTACAATAATTTTTAAGTAAATTTTATAATCTTACAATTTCATAATTTTTGTTTGAACTGGAAATTTTAAAATTTACGCAAAAAATATTATAAGACATGAAGATTTGCTTCGACCATAGACCATTTCATCATCTTGATCATTTAAATAATTTATATTTATATACTTAATATATTTATATACTAATCTATATAATTTTCTAAATGTACTGTTTGGGATTTCAAATGGATTTTGATTCTTCTTATTAAATTCAAATGTCTTGCGAATTTTATTATTTTCGTTGTCATTTTCCTCCATACATAAAAAATAATGTTCATTACTGGAAATAATAATCTATGTCTTTAGGTAGAATGAATTTTGACAAATTTCAACTTCGATAAATCTCGATAATGCTTTTACACCATTTGATATAATTCGACATAGAATTTTTTTTGTCAAGCGTAATGTGAGAAATGTCACATTTCCACTATAATGAAAACTACCCAATTAAGTAAGAGCTCACTTTATCATTTACTAGGTTTCGAGATACACATTACACAATCGATCTCCAGTTAAAAAGAACAGATCACCATCAATATCATGGAACAAAGTCGGAATGGATTCCGATCAGAATTATTCAATTATTCCCTAGATTTCTATTGTGTTTTTTGGGGAAAAGAGAATAATTCCGATCGGAATCCATTCCGACTTTGTTCCATGATAGGTACTCTGTAGCAGGATTTTCTAAATGTCTTATTGATGATTGTCGCTATCGTTAACTAGCGACAGCCAATGACAAAATAATCCTGGAAGACAACATGATTGTCATGGCTGACGCTAGTTAACGATAACAAAATAAATGTCGATAAAACGTTTAAAGAATCTCGCAATTGGCTTATTACACACACACACTTAAGACGATCTTAAAATAAGAACTAATTATGAATACCGGCCTTTGATGCATCATGTGAACATAGCACACAAAACTTGTGTGATGGAAAAGTACGGAATAGCACTGATTGGTTGCTTCATGGACCAATCACATTGAATTAGTCTTATTGTGATTGGTCCATTATTGATCGGCAGTCAGAGTTGGCAATCGGATCGGCTTGTAGAGTTGATAGTGAGTGCTTTCCATTTGATGACATAAATCGACACAAGTTAACATAAGTGTCGTTCTATCTTTGTTACTCTCTGAATCAACAAGGATAGAACGACGTTTGTATCGACTTGTGTCATCAAATGGAAAGCACCAGTCTGATATGGGCTTTAGGGTAAAATCACACGGTGCGGAACGTGCACTGTCGGCTGCTCGTGCTCATGATGATATTAGGGTAAAATCACATGGTGTAGAAAATGACTGCGGAATAGAGAATGGTCATTGAAATAACTGATTAGCGCTATTTCGCACTTTCCATCACACAAGTTTTGTGTGTTTTATTCACATAATGTATCAAAACCCGATATCCATAGTTAGTTCTTATTTTAAGATAATCTTAAGTGTGTGTTGTGTGTGTGTGTGTGTGTGTGTGTGTGTGTGTGTGTGTAATAGGCCAATTTGGAGTAACGCAGAATAACTTTGATTGATTGTTTCTATGATGCATTCTCGTTTTTCGCACCATGTGATTTCATCCTAATTTCATCATGAGCACGAGCACGTGGTGGAATGTGGAATGATATAAGGTAAAGCGTTGCACATAATGGCGATAGCAATACTGGAAATAACCCATCAAATGTGTTTCAATATGCACTTTTTGACATATAATAGCCCTGGTTATACTGGAATAACCAAATGTTAATTAACCAAATTTATTTTCCTACTGCGCATCCACGGGAGCGCTTCACCTTATATCATCCCACCATGCACAGGCAGCACGACAGTGCACGTTCCAGTTGTATTGTAATTCAGTGGTGCTAATTGATCGGGCCGAAAACGTTATAAATTTTTTAATGAAAAATTAGAGATTTTCGAATTTTCTAGTAAATAACTGAAGATTTCTAGAAATTTTTCTATCAACGTGTTGGCAACACTGGTGTTAAGATAATGATCATTTGCAGTAATTGTAGTTTGTCATTTTGGTTGATCTTTAATTAGATTACAGTACATACATTAATAACGGAATAAAATAATAAGTAAGTGAACTAAAAGATATGTAAGTAAAAACACCTTAATTCTCTTGATATATGAAAGATTATTTAAAGTTGTAATATAATATTGTTAGACTTTTTTTATGTTTACGTTTATACTTATGGTATATGGTAAATATTGAAGAAAAATAGTATTTTTTTTTAAAACAACATAAATTTTGATATTGTATTATCATCTAAAAACGTATGTTATTGCAGCATTTTTTCATAAATATTTTATTCTAATATAATTTATATATAAATAAGTACATCTTCTTCCTTTAAACTCAATCTGTTATTTCATAATATTAGGCCTATTCTTTAGACCTGTTTTATTCCTGCACTTAACTGTATTAGAATTTTAAATAGATTTATAATTTTGTCGTTACACTAAACTACACTAAAACTTTTTCTCGCTTTTGCCAGATTTTAAATATGTATCTAAGCCTATTTATCACTACGCTGGATTGCACTAAAACTTTCTATGCAGTATTTATAGTCCATTCTTATTTGAAGACCATCTTAAGTAATGTGTTAAGATGCTAATATAGCTCTTTGATGGATTCATGGAACCTTAAGATTGTACTTGAGAATATCTTAGCCATAAGAATCAATTATAAATACCAGCTATTTCGCTTTTACAACCCAGCAAACGAGAATGGATTAAAATGGATTGAAATTTTTTTTTATTCTAATGCGTATTTTAAAGCGAATACTGTTTTTTTGGATTCAATTGGATGCAATTGGATTGAAAAACTGTACTTTCTATTCAAAATTTTGAATTGAACAATATCCACAATGCACCAGAAAAAGCTAATATTATTTTTAGATTGAAAGGCATAGAGATATGCTTCATGCAATTCCTATAAATAAATAAAAATGCATTCAGGATTGAAAAGCATTCATTTTAACATTCGTGAATCAATATTTCTGAAAATGTGAATCCATTTCAATTCATTTCAATCCATTCTCGTTTGCTGAGAAGTTTTAAATATATATCTATTTCATTTTATGTACGAGTATGTACTAACAGATTCTCTCTCTCTCTCTCTCTCTCTCTCTCTCTCTCTCTCTCTTATTGCCAATTTTATTCTTAACTGTTAAATTTATATTTTACTCTTAACTATCTTAAGTATACTGTACTTGCTAGGACTCTGAACTATTTTTTAATAAAATATTTTATTTCTTAATATTAATCTTTATATTCCATAAAATAAAACTTTATGATTCAATCGATAGGAAATAAAGGTGCTTAATGGTCGAAGCTGGATATTTAACATTTAGATAATGATTATTATCTTAATGATTACTATTATGAGATAAGTGCCTAATATAGATAGTGGCGTTTTTGCTAAACTAATAAACACTATCTATTGATTCCACCATGAATTTATTGCTCTTGGATTGAAAACTATTTAGTAGAAAATTTATTATTAGATCATGCCCGTAGTCATTGTAAAACAAGATTTTAGAATTTGGATATTTTCCAGTTTCATTGAGATGAGCATTTAAACCTTGTTTATTATTTAATAAATAAATATTTGGCAATAAATTCTTCATGCAGTGATAGAATAAGGTCGTACTAATAGAAAAATGTGGGATATGTTAAATTGTTTAATTAGAAGTTAGATTTGATAATCGTAAAACCGTAAGGCGTGGAAATCGTAATATGAGATACCCAGAGTATTCCTAATATGAAACCCATGCTCCTATGTTATAGTGAAAATCATTGCTAAAGTATAAATGTTATGTACAATAATAAAAAAGACAACCGGAATAAACGTCGAGTGCCTATATTTGCGATTCTTGATTCCAACTACTTGAAAACGAATTCTGGATAATCTATCGCATGCTCATTTTTCGTGCACGTTGGCTGTGTTTGTTTGTATTTTAGAAACATTAAATAAAATTTTTTAATTGGAATACTGATATACTTTGCGTTTTACTATCCATATTCTTATATTAGGAGCACAATTTTTTGACTTTGCTCACTTTTTATATCTTTAATTTTCAAAAAAAAAAAAAAAATGAATTTGAATTAAATTTTATGTAACGTTATCTTAAAGTTTATTAAATTCCCTTCAAAATGACCTATTATTTTTTTTTATTCTGTCTATAGAATAAAAAATAATGTGTTTATAGAATAATAAATGCTAGAAGTCTAGCATTTACCCAAAATGAACTCGGTATCTCATAATAGAAGCCTTTCCTCTATAATATTGTATTTGTAACTGCATTTAAACTGCATGCCAAATTAATTTTTTTCGGACTTAGAAATGCAGGTAACAGAAAATATTTTATAATTTTAATAAAACATTCATGTTTTAGTTTTATTTTCTTATAATGCACATACACATATGTATACATATCTTTTTAATTCCAAGATTATTAATATGATAGCAATGAATAACAAGGATTGCTTGCATCGTGCATAGAATGTAAAGATTTTTTTAATATTTGTAAATCTAAAACAAGTTGTGCAAAACTAGGTCTATCTTGTGGAATTATATTCCAACAAGAACACATAACTTTATATATATTGTGAGAAACCATATTAGGACATGTCAAACGACATTTATCCTGAGTTAAATAACGCAATAACTGGTTATCTTGTATACTAGCATATGGAAAAGAACCTAGAGTTCCAATTTCCCAGAGCACAACACCAAATGACCAGACGTCACTTTTAAAAGAGAAAGCATGATTACATATAGCTTCTGGTGACATCCAACGTATTGGGAGTTGACGAACTTTGCCAGCCATATTATTTATTACATATATTCCATTTCGTGACAAACCAAAATCAGAAATCTAAATCCATAATGAATCCATAATAAATAAAATTTGTATATATAATACTATTTTTTTTAATAATTATTATACAGATGTCTACTACCTTTAGTGTTAGATCTGAAGTAAGGAGGATATTTCTTGCTGCCAAATCTCTATGTATAATTCCTTTAGCTTCCAAATGTTCCATTCCTCTTGCAATATCAAGCGCAAACTTTATAAATTGTTGATTTTCAATTGTATCATACAAATTTTCGTTATCATTTTTGTTTCTTTCAACAATATTTGCATATTTAGATACAGCCTTTTCAACACTATATAAAAGTTTATCACCTGATTTAATTTTTCTTCTGTAATGTAGATATGCAAGCAAATCTCCACCTTTCATATATTCTAAAAGTATGCATATAGGATTATTAGGTAAAGTACAGCAACCTATAAGGTTCACTAAATGTGTATGAGAACCAGCTGCTTTCATTATTTTAATTTCTTCCAGTAATTGATGTCTGGCTTCAGGTTCGTTACATGTATCAGAACATTGTGACATTTTAACAGCTACTAATATGTTCTTATTGTTGTTTAAGCTGCCTAGGTATACTTTACCAAACTGTCCCTTTCCTAATTCATTTATAAAATTTATATATTTATATGGTACTTCAAATTCATCTTTCTGAGTTTTGTAACATGTCTCCTACAAGAAATTTCTTAAATTAAAATTTAAAATTTTTTAAAATTATTTAATCTTTTTCCATTTACCTCAGATTTTTGTTCGACATATACATCGAGATTACGTCTCTGAAAAACTAGATCTGGCCATTGAGCGAGTTTACAAGCAGAAGGAGACACTGTTTGTCTCCTATTGTTAAAAATAAAATGTTTGCTATAATAAATATGCAATAATTACTATACACATAAATTGTAAAAAATAGTTTAGTAAACTGTTACTTACCGTTTGAAAGGAAATACAAGTTGATATCCATTTTTATTATGTATTGATATAATGCTAATAAAGCCTAGTATAACACAAATGACAATACCGGCAAGTAATAGCCACTGTAACATAATTATATTACATGAATTTAATATTATACATATACATATATTAATTATTTTAATATATATTTTTATATATACCATAGTACTCTTGTCTAATATTTTAGTTTTGCTTATATCAACAATGATGAAACCACCTTGAGTTCCTAAACAATTTCGATAATCCATTGCAGCTACCAATATTTTATATCCATTTTTTACTTTTATGTATTGATCATCAATTCTCATGTCCCAATTAAAGGTATTTATTGTAGAAGTCACGTTACTTATCTTTGTGATATTATATACAGAATGTCCCGCTTTTGATATCAATAATGGTATGCCAACACTAAAATATTACATATTGCATTATCATTCAAGCAAAATGATATGACAATCAAATTAATAAAATAAAATAAAAAAATCTCACCTAATTATATAAGAATGAATGTGAGAATTATTCGACGTATTATTCCAATTAATAACTATACTTTCTCTTTGTCGGATTACTTCTACTTTTGGAATAGGCAAGATAGATTTTGCATCCGCGCAACTGCATTTATGTCTTATACATTCTGGAACTTTATAGATGACCTATAATATAATGAAAAATATCTTAGAAATTTCATATAATGTCTTTTTATAATGTTAATTTATAATTTCACCTCTGGTAACTTTCCTATGGGTTTAACTCTCGGATTGGCATACACTTGTATTTTGTATGTACAATTTGGATATATTTGTATATCCGATATATCACTCAATAATTTATTTTGTGGTACTAATATGCTAAATTGACTTTTATTTTGCACATTGTAGAGCGCGAAACCTTCTGTACATTCTGTCCTACTTGTATCAGTTTCTTTTAACATACTTGTAATCATAACACTATAACACATATTGAAATTTTTGTTATTTATATAATATCTTTATAGATAATTATTATTGAAAAGCATTAATTAATGCAGTACCTGTACGAAGAAGGTTCTTTTTCTCCATTTGATGGCGTCCAAGATACATTCAATTTCAACGATTTTAGTGTATTATCGCTTTTGAAATAACTTTCATCTTCTGAAACGTACACTGTAATATTTTCGACAACGCCAGCAAATTTTGTTATATTTTTTGCATTTATTGCATCAGAATATAAAAGCAACATAATAATTATATCATGTATTAAAATATATTTACACTGTATAAACATCTCATTTTATAGTATGTCTATTTTCTAAATAATTTAGATATATTACATTTTTATACTATTTTATATTTTTGTTATAATGCATTGAGCAACAAGATGTCTACTTCAATCAATAATACTGTGCTTTATTTCAACTTCAATGTTCGAATAGGATTTATCTTTAGCAAAACATATATCTGGTAACTCTTATCTGATAATCGAAGTACTTAAGAACCTTACGACTTCCTATAATAAAATGATAAATGATCTTTTCATTGTAAAAATAATACATATTATTTAATGAAATAATAATTGAAAAAATTTTTTATTAAAACATAAAAATTATTAGGAATATACAATTATTAATTTCGTAAACTACATAATGATTATAATTAACGAAAGATTTATTCTTATCAACAATAAAAATTAATACATGTACATATATATATTTTTGTTATCATAAATCATACTTAACGCACGTATGCACGCACATGCACACGCACGCACACGCATACAAATCTTCAACACTTTCTTATTTAATATTTCAGAAGTTACACAAATGGCCTCGGCTGCAATGTCACCAACTGATGATGACGAGCTTACTCTTCCTCGTGCATCAATTAACAAAATAATCAAGGAAATATTACCTCATGTACGAGTGGCAAATGAATCTAGAGAACTTATTTTAAACTGCTGTACAGAATTCATTCATTTGTTGTCTTCCGAAGCAAATGAAATTTGTAATCAACAACAAAAAAAAACTATAAATGCGGAACATGTTTTACAAGCACTTGATAAATTGGGCTTTGGTGATTACAACGCAGAAGCAGAGGCTGTATTACGGGATTGCAAAGCTGTAGCGGCTAAGAGAAGACGTCAAAGTACCAGATTAGAAAATTTGGGAATTCCAGAAGAAGAATTATTACGTCAACAACAGGAGTTATTTGCTAAAGCAAGAGAGGAACAAGCAGTTGCGGAACAGCAACAGTGGCAACAATTACAAGCTGTTACACAAATGGCATCCATGCAACAAGGTGACAGCGAACAAGAAGATTATTCATAAAGAAATTCAAATGATGAAGTTCGTTTGTAAAATCAATTTGTTTTTTATGTAAAAAAGATATTTATAATATTTAACATAAAATAGGAGGAAGGAAGGGGAAAGAGGGAGGAAGGAAGGATTAATAGAGATGGAAACAATAGCGATGAACAAAATGAAAAATGTTGAATACAAATTCTATTATTTTTGAAAACCATTTTTAATAATTTAATTCTACAGCATATTTTACAATAATGAATACTAAATACTTTTACATTTCTTAATTTAAAATTATAATATATAAAAATAATATATAATAAAACGGATTAATTATATATCTCTCATTTCTCTTTTTATATCCTTCTTTCATATAAACTTTTAAATTTAAGGCATTAATCTTCCATATTCAGAAGACAGATGGCTTTTCTTTATAACCTCTATGACTTTTGAAACGTAATGATACCTATCAATAATGTTTGCATTAATTTATTGCACATATAACATAGACAGATTTCTTGTATTCTTTTTTTGGAATAAAATTGTATATTCTTGTCATTCTTGACTTTCTCTAAACATTGTGTTCTATTAATTTAATAATCAAATCGTTAGAATACAAATAGGAATCGAAAGTAAGATTAAAGAATAAAATAATTCAATATCCGATTAAAATTAAAAAATATATAAGTCTTAAAATATTATCTAATTACCAATTTTTTTCTGTTAACACAGAAGGTGTAATTGAATTCCTAGGAACTCCATATATCTTTGTTCGCAGTTTATCTATAAGAAATTCTTCATTTTCACAAAAAATCATATCTTCTGCAAAAAATACGAATACAATTAAATACATTAAATGTTAATATATAATTTTCCATAAACGATCTAAAATAATCTTTTACCTTGTTTATTTCTCGAAGGTATCAAAAATAAATTTAAACCACTTTCTGTCGAACAATGATTCATATCTATACCGCTATGAGTTTGTAATCGAGAACTAGAAAATGCTTTATTATAAAAATCCTGAAAAAAATTAAAATATATTTTGAAAATAGAATATAAACAAGTTTCTATATATTTATGAGACTATAATTTTCCTATTCTTAATTTTCTTTTCAGTATTAATTTACATTTTAGTAGCTTGTTGTATAAAATAAAAACGCTGTTTAAAATAAAATATTATAAAATGAAAATAATTGCAATGTAATTTAGAAAGACAACTAGAAGATAGAATTATTTTTGTAATGCAATCGAAATCAGACGATAGAAAAAATAACAAATTAAATTTATAGAAATTTAGATAAATGGAAATAGGATGATGGAAAAAATAAAACTAAAAATATAATCAAGGCCAATATTTATAATCGATTTTTATATTTAAGAATTAAGTACAATTTTAAGATGTCATGAATCAATTATATTAGCATCTTAAGACATTATTTAAGACGATCTTAAAGTAACGGACTATAAATATTGGTCTAAGGTCGGTATTCTCTTATAGTCCATTCTTATTTCAAGATGGTCTTAAGTAATATCTTAAAATGTTAATATGGCTCTATGATTGATTTATTTTATTACATCTTAAAGCTATTTAAAGTTTTGAGTAATCACTGTGGTTATATTGGATCGTAATATCATAAGTGAGAAATGACATGTTGAAGTTCTTGTATGCCATTTGTATATTTAAACAAAAAGAATTTGAATAAAATAATGAGATCGTTTTAAAATATTTATAAAAATGGATCAGTTACCTTTATGCTCCTCCTTTGACAGTTAGTAAATAGTAAAGCACGTGAAAAGGCTTTGTATGTAAACATTAGTAAATGCACTTCACGTGCTCTTTACGACTATTTATTGATTGTCAAGCTAACTTTTCATGCGTAGCATAACTGCGGCAGCAAAATGTCATGTAATTTAAATTTTCGAGAATTGATTGGAAGTGTGTCACCTCACAAAAAATTTTTAACAATAATAGCATTTTGCTGCCGCAGCGTACTGCGCATGAAAAGTCAAGTTCGGAGGGAGGAGGGAGACAGCTTCGGCCTGTTTTTACAATTGTTTTAAAGCGATCTCATTTTATTTTATCCAAATTCTCTTTATTTATGAGAATGGCTATTTGACAAGTTTAGCTTGGTAAATAGGATAGCATCAATCCAGGTAACATGATCGCGAAAGCACACATTTCGTTTATAATCAGTGAATGGAGACATAGAAAATAATGGTGATCTTGTGGATTGAAATTATTATTGGAAAGTAAATATGGATTATAGTAAATTGAAAGTTGCTAAATTGAAAGAAGAATTAAAGAAAAGAGAGCGTCTTTGAGAGAAAAAAAAGGCCGAACTTATATGTAGAATGGCTAATGAAATTGAAGTGTCTGGGTTTTCAGACTAAGTGTCGATATAACATTCCGTTTGTCAATTAAGCTATGTGATTTAAAAGGTTACAAAAAAGAATCATTGTGTTGATATCGAGACAGTTATTTACAGTTTTTAATTTGCTGTGTACTTTACATACAATACACTGTTCTAACAGATTGGCTACGTTCAGCAGAGAAAATTAACCAGCGCTTAGATAGTGATTTTTTTCTTTTTGCTGCCATTAATTGTTGTTTTTGTTAACTATTTATGGTTAAGACGTAAACCACATCAAGAAATAATAACGAAAATGCTATTTCTCATTATATACCCAGTAATCTTAGTACAAATCATCTGAATCAAAGCCAGCGGTAGCATAATCCTCGAGTCTAAAATGGTTTGTGCACACACGCGATTCTGCACTCGGGCGGAAAACTTTACTTTTATTGCTGCGATTTTTCCATCTCCTTTTTCCATCACCATTTTTTCATCTCCTCATCTTCGGGAACCGATGCTTTCCTCTATTTTTACATTTGTATGCCACACACATGCCTGGCACATCAAAATTAAAATATTTGTCTTTATATACAGTTTCATAAACAGATGCAATTTGACATGTCTCCAAGCACATTAACGCCTCCTATCAGCCAGCTACAAGTGGCAGTCATCATTTCCATAAATGGCATGAAAAAAATGGATACTTTAACGTGCCATTTTTAATCGCTTATGATCCAATAATAGTCACAGCGACTATTTAGGAGCCTTAAGACAAGAGTAGTAGTTTAAATATAAGAGTTGACTATGAATATTTTGTTATAGAAGATAAGACATATTTTTAAATAGATAATACATTGTATGTGATAAAATACCTTCATTTCATCAATAGTAGCTGGCATAAAATCTTGCAATTCTGTTTTATTATGCAAAAATATAACATGTGGATAATATTCTACATAATCTTGATCTATGACTGTTGTTGAAGACGGTTTTAACATTTCTGCAGTTTGTAAAAATCTATAAGAAAAATAGATACTTCATTATATATTGTAAATTTTAATAGCAAAAAGTAATTATATATTAATAAAATTAATAAATACTTTTATTACAATATTACCTCACTAAATTTGGATCGACAAACCAATCCTGCACAAATATAATAACATGGCACACTGAAAATAGGAATGCTGCAAACTGAAGTGATTGTAATTCCAAATTAGAATCACTATTCATAAAATCAGGTGCACCTTTTTTCTGATCAAAGGATGCAGCAGAGTCAATCACAAATCCAGAAAGAATTGGTTGTGTATCCAAATATATTACTCTATTTTTAGTTATAAAAAAATCTATTCCAGTGGTACAATTTGTACTACTTTCATAATGTGACAAATCTTGAACTTGAAAAATGTTAGATCTAATCATATAAAACAAAATTATTAAAATAACTTTAATTTCAGTAAAAAAGAGCTAATATCACATATATTACATAAATAAACATAATACATACGAGTAATGTGATGTTAGCAGTGACATGATTGTCGATTTACCAACACCTTGTGCACCTAAACACCCAACGACTAGAAAGTCTTGTTGATCATACAAAAAATCTATTGAATTTTCACATAGTTGCATATTTTCATCCATGAATTTGATGCATGTACTCATTTCAGGACATATGGAAAGCATACGAATCGCTGAAACATCATTTTGATATCTTAGGCTAATATTTCATTTGTCGTACAAATTTTTCAAGTTGACTGGCCGCAGGATAGAGAAATTCTAGAATTTCTAGAAATCCTCTATCTTATAACGAATCAATACGCTTGAAAAATTTATATGATAAATGAAATATTAGCCTACTGTTACAATCGATAATATATTTCACACCTTATTGTTAATTTGTTAAATATGCCGAAACATTGATATATATTCTAGTCCATTTGAGACATCTTTTTAATCACGAATTCTTTGTTTAATTTGATGACCAACTTTTTCAGCAAGTGTAGGGACATTAATAATTTCCAATTTATAAGCAATTAAAAAAAAAAACTTTACACGAATTAAACTTCAAAATGGATAATAGAACTACTTTTTTATAATCGAATTTTAATTTTAAGTCTAGTTACAAAAATACATAATATAAAAGGAATTTGCAAAAAAATATTTTCGATATTTTTGTTAAAAAAAAACTTCGAATTCAGAAAATCTCATTAAAAAGACATTCAATAGTTTTGAGACTTACGGATTATTTTGTACATTAAATATAATAGATATTTTTCAGCACATTAACATCTTTCTAATATGATGTCTGATTGAGCATCAAATTATTAAAAATGGCTTGTCAATTTAATTTAATTCGTGATATTACAATAGTTTAATTGCGTTTATAAATCCGGAAAACCAAGCGCGCAGTTCGAATTACGTATATGTAAGCATGTACATATGTAGTATATATAATGTCCGCCAAAAGTTCCGGGCCGGCTAAATATCTCAGGAAATATGCATTTTTGAGAAAAATGTTTTTAAACAAAAATTATAGAGTTTAAAAAGATCTATTTAATGATCTTATCAGTTTGATCTTGGCATCGCCAAGGTCACATCGATTTTTTTAAATTAGTCATTCTATTTTTGATTCCAGAATCTAATAGTCGATATCAAAAGCTTTTCAAAACACTACAATAAAATTCATTTTCATTAAGTATTTTTCGAGTTATAACGCTTGAAAGTTACAATATCACCATCATTAATATTATTACTCGAGACATCCAACCGACGACTAAGACTCTTGAATGTTGTTCAGGATCAAGCTCTGGATAACATTCGTTAAGATCAAGATCATTGGAGATTGTTTCTCTTATTTCCATTTTTGCACTGAAAATTTATTTTTATGTAAAAGTGAAAATAAAAAAAACAATCTCTAATGAACCACATTCAAATGCACTTTCCGAGATATTTAGCTGGCCCGGAACTTTTGACGACACTATATACAATCACGTTGAATTATTTAAGATCCAGTTTCGATCGTTATAGACATTTAATTTTTAATATTGATTGTGTTCTCACATATGCGGTCTAAAATAAAGATTCTTAATATTGATTAAATATAAATTACTTACATTCTTGTATTTTTGATGCTGCTGAAGAAATATCGGCATCTTTTCTATAAAAAGATGTTTATTATATCATATGCAGAATGATTTAGAACAAAAGTAACAAATTATTAGGTTTTCATTGGCAGAACTAATGCGCACTCAGTGCACTATAAAGCCATTGTACACAAATCGACATAAAGATGTACGTTTAATAAAAATATAGAAACGAATTAAACTGTGAAACATTCAATATATTTTATTTGATAACTATTTGATAAAATACACATGAGGAAGCAATTCGTAGTGGAATTCGTTGAATTTGGCCATCGGTGCCGGGTACGTGTGAACCCGTCGTGATGGAAGAGCACTTTCTTCTTCGCCAAATGGGGACGTTTTTTTTTTTAAAATGTTGTTGAAACGATCCAATAAGGCTGCGTAGTAATCGCATGAATATTTTAAAGATCGTTTACTTCGACGGAAGGTAATCGATATGAATTATACCGCGTGCAAAAAACTGTGGCCATCACCTTTCCGGCCGACTTCATGGTCTTCGCCTTCTTCGGAGCTGGTTCACTCGGTGAAATCCATTATTTTGACTGTTCCTTCGTCTCGGGTGTGAAGTAATGGATCCATGTTCACAGTAATGAATCGACGCAGAAATTCATCTGGATTACGTTGAAACATCTCCAAACATTGTTTTGAAATCGTCACACGGTCGCGCTTATGGTCCACAGTGAGCAAACGCGGCACCCATCTTGCCGATAGCTTTTTCATACCCAATTGTTCGTGCAAAATTGAAATCACTGTGCCATGTGATATGCCTGTGGCTTCAACACGCTCGCGCACTTTCACTCGTCAAACCAATATCGTGGACTTTATCGATGATTTTTGGCGTAGCAGCCTCAATTGGACGTCCCGAACAAGGTGCATCACATGTGGATGTACGACCACGTTTAAATCATTCATCCAATTGTATACAGTCGCAAACGCTGGTGCAGACATTATCCAACTCGGCTTTGATTTCTTTCGGCGTTAAACCTTTCATATGTATATGTTTGATCACTGCATGAAATTCGTTTTTTTCCATTTTGCAAAAAATACTAAGGTTCGCTTTAATCGTCTAAAGAAATGAAACCACGCGATGAATTCCGCTCAAAATTTGACAGTAATCAGCTGAAAGATGCTACTTGTCAAAAAGTAATGTGACATGACACTGCGAGTGCCCTTTGACAGATTTTCTAAGAACTTATTGACTTGCCCTCGTAGGCTACTTGATAAAATTAAAAAAAATTTTTTTTTTATAAAAAATTCAAAGTCATCTCAAATTTTTTAAATAGCACTGTGGCGACTCGCCACCAGAGGTCCAATGGGACTCGCTCGGATTCGCGTGAGCACCGCAGCCACGCGAATTCCCTTTAAATAGAATATCAATCTAAAATTCATTCCAGGCGTCTAAGGTAGGGCCCACACTACATCGCCTTACTGATGAGTCTAGTAGTGTGGGATCGGGACGAAACGCCGCGACCGACCAAAAGCTTCGAGTTCAGGCCTCCTTAGTGGACACAAATCATCATATCATTTCCGTACAGACATTCACAGCGCTATACAATTTTTTTTCCATGATATTGTAGAGGTCTTCAAGTCGAATTCAAATCACTATTGAAATGTCACTTTTATTGACATATTTTATTGATTTTGTTGATATTTAATATCAAATTTGCAGCATTATTTGTAATAGCAGTACTTATAACCTTTGTGCCTAGAACACAGAACATAAACACATACATATATATATATATATATATATATATATATATAATA
>JAANIC010004468.1:13545-24132 GCA_017607545.1 Acromyrmex charruanus | reverse complement strand
ATATCTCTCTATGTATATATATATATATATATATATATATATATATATGTATATATATATCTACGGCTAGTTTTTGCACTACAGATTCAGATTCTAATCATTTTTTAAAAATTGGATTTCCACGTATTATCGATATTATATATCTAAAAAATGTTTGAGACAAAAGTAATAGGGTTTTAGAAAAGTTATTAGATGATGATATTAATTTGACCTTGGAATGACTTTGGAAAGTGCTTTTAAAGTCAATACAAAAATCTTAAACAAAATCAGTGTTCTGGAAACGGCTCAACGTCAGCTATAAAGATATGCTATAAAAAATAGGGAGTTCTGTTTAAGATTTTTGTGTTGACTTTAAAAGCACTTTCCAAAATCATTCCAAGGTCAAATTAATATCATCATCTCATAATTTTTCTAAAACTCTTTTACTTTTGTCTCAAACATTTTTTAGATAAATTAATATTTTTGTAGATATTAGATATTCTAGAACTTTTACCGCTATAACACTAAATTTCTTGAAACTTACGACCGATACGATCTTGCCTTTTTCTTTACCTTATACTGTCAACTTTTATTGATATCAAAGATTTTCACAAACTTGTTGTACAATCCAAAATGGTCCCTTGTCAGTGTATGAAATTTCCGAGTATTTTTTTTTAAAGAGAGTGTGATGAATTTTACAAAACTATAATACATATACGATACATTATTCAGACATATGTTAATTATAACAATATCTAGAAAAATTTCATTAATTTTTATAGTGCCGTTTTAAAGATATATTGGCAGGGAAAGTGGAGGAATTATGCGCAGCGGGTTTGGTACTTTTTTAATAGATGAAGACATCATCGTGGTGGAATTTTTATACAGGAGGTCGTCCTCTTAAGATACAAAAGATACGACATAAATACATTGCTAGCCATAGAAATATAAAAAAGTGAAATCACATCTTTCTTGTTATTTTAGCATTCAGAAAATAAGGTGGTAAGTCCGTATTTTTAATTTGTTTGTTTAAAGTTGCATATAAAATACGTTATTATGTACATCTTTTGAATTGTTATTTATTAAGTTTGGTTAGGAATTGTTGAAGTATTTCGTACCGAGTCAGGTCGAGGCGGGCAACTGCGCAAACGTTTTGCGCGCAATTACCCATCTTCCATATACTGTATGACTAACATTAATTTTTTCGTTTCTTCTTAGCATTATTATTTTATTTTGTCATTTCATTTTATCAAAGTCTATGTGTATTATTATATTCGTTTTATATTTTTTCTTAATATATGCAATATATGTTTAAAATATATTTAATATATATATTTAATATATATTTAATATATATTTAATATATATTTAATATATATTTAATATATATTTAAAATATATTTAATATATATTTATATTACAATATAATGAATATATTTTCTGATTTCTTTGTCAACATTCCACAATTCATTCATTTCTTACGACTTTTGTTTTGCGCATAATTACCCGACGCACGAGAAATTTTTTCATTTTGTCCTTTTGGTTAAATATAATCTTATTGTAAGAAAATCTATTCGATATGAGGATACGTAATGGTAAAAAAATGTTTATAGTTTCTATTTCCATATTTATATCACTTTAAACTTGAAAAACCATTCCAGGTTCCAATTCCAGGTATTCCAATAAATTTCCCTTAGATGCGCATAATGTTCCCCCACTTTTCCCTAATTATTTAGAATATCCCATCCCATAAAATCTTAATCAAAATTCATTCGACGCATCTTCATTCAAAACCAAAGAATCTTGCAGAAAAACGCGGTGGTCAGCCTCATGAATCGAGTTAAGCGTTAAAGTTGGAGACTTAAGATATCTCTCAATATAGCGCTATGTATACGTTCTGCATTACACAAATTCACTGTTTTAAAAACAAATTCTCTGCTTTACAAAACACAAATTCATTGCTATAAAAACACAAATTCTCTGCTTCACAAACAACTTTACTGCTAATGCAAAAAATTTATGTGTTTAAAGTAGTTTTGTTTTTAAAGCAATGAATTTGTTTTTTAAACATTAAATTTGTGTTTTTAAAACAGTGAATTTGTGTTTTTAAAACAGTAAATTTGTGTAATTAAAGCAGAACATATACATAGCGCAACATTGAGTCGGAATGACAGATACTTTAACCTCTAAAGTCTTCAATTTTAACGATTAATAACTCAATTCACGAAGTCGACCGCTGCGTTTTTTGCCAGATTCTTTTGTTTTGAGTGAAAACGCCTCAAATGAATATATTTTTATTAAGACTTTAGGTGGAGTGGGATGTTCTAAATAATTACTGATATATTAAATTCTAAAATACATGTCTGGAATTTCTTATTACAAGGTAATTGTGTGTGTGTGTGTGTATATGTGTTTACTTTAGCCACTTCAAAAATCAATGAAATTATACTTACTTAACGCGTTATCTCAAACGAACCGAAAAAAACGACACTCCGTCCCGCGATTACAAGGATGCCAATTCGGAGACGATCGAGATTAATGCCATCAGTCGGTGGTCTAGTGCGACACACCAGTAGTCACACACTTAAGGTGCCTTTTCATGTCAATGCTCAATGTTCATTTTCGGCATATATGTAATACTATACTAATATCTAACCTCTACAATACGTGCCATCAGTCCGTGCATACGTTCCCCGCATGCGCAAAGTACACGAATTGTGGAAGCGAGAAGTCGATTTTCTATCTCACTATCTTGGCACACCCTCCACTCTCAAAAAGAGGCTGCGTTAGCAATATAGTAGTATTACATATATGATTTTTGGCATCAAAATAAATCACGTGATAGAAATTGACGAATCTCAAGCGTAAAGCAGGGAGTACAGACTCTTGCATAACGCATAACACATAATGCACAAGAAAATGAAGTTAAAGTCGTTTATTTCCTGTCTTTCCATGAAATAAAGGACTCTGATTGGTTGATTTTCTTATGCCTCTTGTTTTATGCATTATGCAGGAGTACATAAGCGAATCAATCAATCAAAATCTTTCTTTTCCTCCCATTTTACGAAAAAGAAGAATTTTTATTGGATGATTCCCTTATGTACTATGAATAATGCATAAGACATAAAAGAAATTCAACCAATCAGAGTTCTTTATTTCATGAAAAGAAAGGAAACGAAGGACTTCGATTGATAAATTTTCTTATACATTACGTATTATGCGTTATGTAATGGGCCTTCTACCATAAGCCATTAATCATAAATCAGAAGTCAGAAGTTAAAAATTGACCAATCACAGTCGTCAATTTTTAGTTTCTGACTTCTGATTAATGGCTTGTAAAAGGCCCATAAAGCGGAGAGCACAGACTCTTGCATGACGCATAACACGTAATGTATAAGAAAATGTATCAATCAAAGTCTTTTTAGGATATTAGGAGAAAAGTACCTAACCAAAATCCTTCGTTTCTTTTCTTTCCTTGAAATAAAAAAACTCTGATTGATTGGGTTTCTTATGTCTATGTGTTATGCATTATGCAAGAACTGTGTTCCCCTTTAGAGTCTGTGCTTCCCGGTTTAGAGTCTGTGTTTCCCGCTTTATGGCCGCAGCACAGATTCTTGCATAACGCATAATGCATAAGCAAATCAACTAATCAGAATTTTTCCATTTCTCCTAGTCCATGGAAAAGAAAATTTTCGATTGGTTGATTCACTTATGCACTATGCACTATGCATTATGCAAGAGTCTGTGCTGCAACCATCAATTTTAATCACGTGACTTATTTTGGACCAGTTTCACCAACGCCAGTTATTTTATCCGCCGATTAACTTTGAGTATTGTCAAATGTTAAACTGAAAACTCATCTCTAATCTAATTATTTATTATCTCCACACAACACATTTTCTTTATTACTAACAAGAATACGAGAAAGACAGATTTTTAAGTCTTGCTGTTGGCTATTCTGGTGATGAAGTTAATCGACGGATAACTGATGTTGGTGAAACTGGCCCTTTGACGTTGAAACTGATCGTCGAGCATCAGCATGAAAAACACTTTTAAGATGCCATTTCATGTAACGCTAAAACGCTTGACACTCGTTTTGTTCGTGTTCATTCTATGTAATTTTATTTTATGGTTGATTTTTATGGTTTTATTTTTTGGTCTATGGTTGACGCTAAAAAGTTTATTTCTATCCAACTTTCCAGCGTTAGTGGGAATTCTCGTCGTCAATTCTTGTAATATAAAATTTATTTTATGCATTTTTAATTAGAAAATTTTATTTATTAAAGTTTCAACATGTAAAGAAGAAAGAAAGTGAGGTAAATTAATAAAAATGAAATAATTTTGAATATTTGTCTAATATAACATGAGAATATATTATATGAATTTTTTTTTAAATTAAATTTACACATTCTGTCATATATGCGTAATCTTTATAATTAAACATATTGAATTTAAATTCCAAAATAAATAACACACAATGATATATTCACGGCAGAAATTGTTTCCTCATTACAGATTAAGTTTTCACTGAGGATTCGAATCGGTTAGGGTGAAATCACACGGTCCGGAATAGGACTGCGGAATATAGAATGCGTCATTGAATCAATCAGCGCTATTCCGCATTTTTCTATCTCGCAAGTTTTATGTGCTATATTCACATGATGCGTCAAAGATGTACCCAGCATGAATATAATTTAAAAACTACTAACTTTATGTTAATAATTTGCTTATTAAAATGAAATATAATTTTTAAAATTGTAAAAACAATTATCGCTGTTGTAGTATTTAATGTTTTACAATTAATATTTACAATCTCATAACAATTTTTTGAACTGCTTGAACGCATTTACTATCATTTTTCCGCATTGTGTGAACATAGCACACAAAACTGGCGTGATAAAAAAGTGCAGAAAAGGGCACACTGAAATCGCATGTAATGCATCATTGTTTTTTTATCTTGGTATCTATTTATGCACTCAGATTTTGTCATTTTGCTTCATTTGTCTCGACATTACGCAATTCCATCATATCAATTAGCATCAGATTATTTTAACCTCTCAAAATACGACGGTTTATTACAAGAACAATAACGCACTCGCTATTCCGCAACATCAAATGCGGAATAGCGCTGAGTAGTTGTTTCAATGACGCATTCCCTATTCCGCAGTCCTATTCCGCACTGTGTAATTTCACCCTTAAGGGGTACGATTACATGTAGCATGGTATGCAGTACAGAAATTAACTAGGTAATTATAGGAACCGCGCAAACCGTGCCGCTTGCTTCTTTTCTCTTCTATTACATGTAGCGCGGTAAGCGACACGGGCTAGTGACAAATAAATTTTAATAGATATATTTTTAAAAATATTAGGTGTAGTAAAAATAATGGATTTCTTTTTACTACACCTAATATATTAACTTATTTCTATGCACATTTTATCAATATTCTTATTTTTTCAACGGATTTGCTTAATAATTGCATTTAAATCAATTATATTAAAAAGTATTTAACAACGTGAATTTATCATTGATCCGTGTCGCTTACCGCGCTAGGCTGAGTTCAGATTTTCCACCTGGGTGCACCCAGACACCCAGAAAGCGTTCAGATTTTTTTAGAGTTCCTTTAGTGGGCGCTTAGGTGGAATGTTCAGATTCTTACTCTATCCGGGAGGATCGAAAAATCACCCGGTTCCTTGAGCCGGATGGAATGAGTAGTAGTTGGGCGCATTAAAGACTTCCTGTGCTATCCCAGCATGTATGACGTGCATTCATATGAAAATTTAAATTTCAGGTTATGCCTGTTATAAACAGTTTAAACTATAACTCAAAGGAGACCAAGTATTTAATCATCTATTAAGTTTTACAGGTCGGGACTTAAGCTATTGATAAGATATTTATTTTATATTTTTTATCATTATTATATATATTTTAGTCATAATTATATTAATTACATATATAATTTATATTAAATCTGATATATTTATGTTACTATTTGCTGTAACCGATGCATGTAGGACACTCTCTTACCTTATAGCAGTGCTCACAATTAGTTGCCCATTTCGGGCAGATTCCTGAGGCGATCCCCACTACCACTCGAGACTCGGCGGCCGAGCCCACGTGACGCTGTGCCCCAGGAACGTCGCGATACAAAAAGTATGCTGGCAGCATATCTTCCGGCAAATATCATTAAAATATTTTCTTTCCTACGTTATTTTTATTTTAATATTTAAATTTTTTATTATTAACATATTATGTGTATATTCTACAATAATATAGTAAGCAATTATTATAATACTATAATTACGACGTAATTACAGTATTATAATAATTGCTTACTATGCGACGCTGGCTCGTCACGTGGGCTCGGCCGCCGAGTCTTGAGTGATAATGGGGGTCGCCTCAGGAATCTTTCCGAAATGAGCAACTAATTCCGAGCACTGCACTAAGTCAGTCAGTTATAAATCGAAAGTTCTGAGCGATGTGACAAATGACAAATTTCCTAACAATAGCTAACAATGTATTTAGATAGGCTAAATTTAATAAATTTATTTTATTTATATTATTTTTGATACACTTTCAATAAATAATATTTTAGAGTTTGAACGCTTATTATTTTCGTGAATTTAAAGCTGCCTATTGTAACTATCGCACATGAAATAATGAAATCATGTATGGTATACCATATAAAGGCTGCAGCACTTGCTAGACCAATAAGAAGGTATAAATCAAAAAGGCAACTCTCTTTTTAAGGTGAATATAACTGAGTTAATTCTAGTGCTGTCTAATTATATGCAGTACTCACTGTGTATTTCATTTGAAGTGGGTTTTAGAATTTTAACGTATATAATACATTTTATACGTTTTATACTATATTATATGTTTTATACGTAGGAAACCTCTCACAGCGCTAAATTTTCCAACCCTGTTATGGAGTAATAAGAAGGAGATCAAACTCAAGCGGTCGGTTACGAAAAAAGTAGGCTCGAAACACGGTGTAGGAAAACCAAAAAGATTGTATATATAGAGTAGGAGAGCCCGCTAAGAATGTGTGAGCGAATAGAAAGAAATAGAAAACAAGATGGCCATCAGGATCCTTGTTTAATCGCGCATGCTCTGTTGATTTTCCGTGTTAGGTGGGGAGATTTCAGGAGAGCAATATATCGATGCCGCCCCACTCAGCTTTCAAAATTCTATGCGCGGCGCAATATTAGATAAAGATAAAGATGATTATCCCGTATTCTTTCCTTTTCTACTGTCTAACATTTTCACTTACAGGAGCCCCTTAAAAGTGTAAGGTTATGCCTTGGCTATTCTATATATACAACCTCTTTGAGGAAAACCCATGGAAAATCCGGCAGATGTGATTTTAGTATTCTTACACCTTGCGGGAAAAGTTGGAAGTATTGACTGTCACGTGGTTACAGGTCGCACGTATGTATCTACTACATACATATTACTATCAGAGAGAAACGTCCTGAGAGAGGACGTAAAAACTGTAACCGCAAAATACTACCGCGCATTATTGCCCTCTGACAAAATGGATGTAAACCACATAGCAACGTTCACTTTTTTTAGAGTACATCGTCCATTTTTCAAGGCTGGAGATGATAAATCGATATTTGGTTCATATAATCGTGCTATACGTAGAAATGCGGTTACAAGTTTTGGGCCGTCATGTCTTTTCTCAGGTTTCTCTCTGTTACATACATACATACATATAACCATGTGACAGTCATTACTTCTAACTTTTCCCGCAAGGCGTGATGGCTCACTGGAAATCATATTTTCCATGGGTTTTCCTACATCGTGTAGCTACTTTCAGATCTTGAGTTTGATTTCCTTTTTATTACTCCGTGGTGGAAACTAATGACCAATGTAGATTAACTTTAATCTCGATTCAACTTAGACCGGAATCAGACTATGGAATTCAGACACTACATTGAAGAATGAAAGATTGAAAGATTAAAGTTTGACCAATCAGAACAAAAGAAGCCAAACTTCCTTGTCCTCATTGATGAAATTTCAATTTTTAATCTTTAATCTCAATATTCAATGCGTAATTTAATTCCGGTCTTAGACCAATATTACATGCGTCCGTTTTTTGTCGTACGATCAATTTTTCAAGCGTGTCAATTGACTGTACGACAGAAAGGATCTCGGACCTCTTTATTCTAAAGCCAATCGACAGACTTGAAAAAATTGTCGTACGACAAAAAACGGACGCATGTAATATTGGCCTTACTCTTCGTCTTTTCTTAAAACTAAAAAGTCTTTTTTTAAAACTAGAAAAAAACGAAGAGTAAGTTGAACCGAGATTAAAGTTCTTCTTCTTCTATGTGAATTTCCTCTTGAGTGAATTCCGACCCTGTCATAGGATCATAATATCATGCGTTGACTTGATCTTGCGATCTTGTGATCTTAGAACCTCTTCGGGGATAGAAGTTCGGCTTATGTTTTAAAATAAAACTCAGATTACTTTAATTCTAATCCAAAGTCATCTAATTAACTTCGTTCGAACGAATATAGAGACTTCAGCCAACCGTATTTATCCTTTTTAGAAACAAAAGATGATAAGTACCCATTTATAGGCAAAAGACCGTATATATAACATTAATTTTACAAAAGAGATCATAGCTTAAGATATTATTTTTATTAACAAAAATCACTAAAAAAATTAATGGCTTTAATTATTAGCCTGAGCAACTATACAAGCGATTGAAAAAGAAGGGAAAATTTCAATAGAAACAAGAGACTCTATCAATTCCAATCTGATCTTGGGATTAATGTTGGGACAAAAAATGTGTTCACATCTTGGAATGGATATCCACAAATACAAACTGGGTCATTTTTACAGACTAAAATCTTAAATAAAAAAACATAACGTTATTAGCTGCGTTCGGTAAATCTGAGTCGTCGGAGTGCTCTTATATTATAGCATATGTCACGTGCACTGTAGAAAAAGAGCATTCCGACGTCTTAGATTTGCATTGCCGAACGCAACTATTAATCTCACCGTTAGAGATTAAAGTTAATTTACATTGATGGAAACGGGCATTAACTTACAGATTACAAAGATTAGGTTCGATATTTTTTGACGCTAGAAAACGAGCGTTTCAGCGTCGCATGAAAAGACATCTATAAGCATAAAGTTGGAAACATAATAGGCACGGGCAATAGAAACAAGAAATAACGAGCTATCCATCCAATCATAGCTCTGGAATATAATATCGATCTTATGTTGGATTCACACTGAATCCAACGTGCGTCATACAATGTTCTGCAATCAAGAAGCAGAATTTTATTTCGTATCAATGATATGAAGCAAAATCCTGTTTTCTGATTAGTTGCAGAGCATCGCACGATGCATGTTGAATCCAGAGTGAATTTAGCATTAAGCTTATTCTACAATGACCGTAACGTAAGACCATAACATAAATCGCAACACACAAAACCCACACGCAACACTTGTCGAGACAGAAAAATTGATCTGATGAAAGCAATGGCCGATTTGTTTGTTGCGAGGTTATTAACTGTAATAGTAAATTTGGTCACTTGCACTACACTAGATCAGTGCATACTAAAAGCTACTTTGCATGAAATTAGCAAAGTTAAATGTAAAAGTACATAAATACTTTAAACGATTAATGGCTCCTGTACACTGGACGCGGAAACGCTAGCCGCGCGGCAAAATGTGATGCGGTAGCCAATAAATTACAGCTTCTAATATGATTGGTTACCGCGTCTCATTTTACCGCGCGGCAAGCGTTTCCGCGTCCGTGTGCAGGAGCCATAACTATCTATTAATGATTGTTATTGTTATGTCATGTTATTTAACAAAATATATGTGTATCATTTCATTGTAAAAGTTGATTATATTGTATCACTGCATTGAGATATTTTATATAAGCAGCTTTTAATATGCACTGATCCAGTGTAGTGCGAATTCATTATAAGTTTAAAGATGGATTTGAAGAAATTAGGCCTCATAACGCATTTTATTTTATTATTAAATCAAAGTTGCGCTTCAATTGATTGCTTTGCAAACACAAAAAGTAAAAATTAGACACTGGTAGCCAATCAATAAAAGAAGATGAACAGGATTTCCTATTTAACCTGTTTCGCGAAATTAGATTAACTGATCATGAAGAATTTTTTGCTTACATTCGACTCTAGCCTGGATAATATAAAATGCTATTGGAACTAGTTCCATAATTGAGAAAATGTAGCAATTGGAAATCTATCTCGCCCGATGCACGGTAATAATAAGAATAGGCGGGTTCTAATTTGGGAGTTCCGAGGAGGTGGTGAGGGGCAGGGAATACTCGCGGCGGAGAGGTGGGGAGAAGAGGGATGACATTACAGGACGTGACATTACTAAGCGAGAGGGTGACGTCAGCGGGAGGAGACGGGGAGAAAAATAACGTCACAGTAGGTGTACTGCTTAAAAAATTTGATAAAAAACAGTAGAAATTTATAGAAATCCGACAGGAATTCCTATATAATTTTTATCAGAATCTATTGTATTTATCGGACATTAAAATCACGACAGATGGAAAAGTTATAATTTCTATCGTTTTATATCTTATATTAAATAAACGAGAATACTTATC
>JAANIC010004468.1:0-13238 GCA_017607545.1 Acromyrmex charruanus | reverse complement strand
TATATATATACATATATATACAGGGTGGCATGAATATACGGCCCCACTCGTCCCGAGCAGGTAGAATGGACTGAGTAAAAAAGTCCTCTACCATATTTTGTAATGTTCGCAATAATTAATGAGATATTATCGTTTAAAGATAGCCGAATACGCGCGTCCGCTCGATTTACTATTGTTGAAGGTACGGCCCACCGAGCGCACGGCGCGTGGGCCGCGAGCAGCGGAAATGGCCTAGCAGGCGCGCCGCGCCATTTGAGCTTAGATGCTTGCGACGGTAAGCTCCGCTTCTCGCGGCCCGCGCGCTCGGTGGGCCGTACTTTTGGCAATAATAGGTCGGGAGGACGTACATATTCGGCTATCTTTAAACGTTAATATCTCGTTAATTATTGCGAGCATTACAAAATGGTAGAGTACTTTTCTATTCAGTTTAGTCCACTCTATCTGCTCGGGACGAGTGGGGCTGTATATTCATGCCACCCTGTATATACAGGGTGTCTGGAATTTTTTTTTTTTTTTTTTTTTTTTTTTTTTTTCTTTCTCCTGGACATTTACAATCTGTCAGTTAGACAATAAGTAAATTTTATATGTTTACAATAACTTGAAAGCAATAGGCCAATAGGTCATTGCGTACGTAGATACATATGCAAGGTGGTGCGATAATAATTTAAAATAATAAAATAAAATAATTTAGCCTTGCTACAATTAGGATTAGTTGAGTCTCAGATGGTAATATCTTTGTATTTCTTGAGTCTTGAGTGGTTTCGGGCTTCCAACTGTAGATTCACCGCTAGTTGATTGGGATGTTCTGCTAATCTGTTTTTATATCTTCTGAAGTGTGTGATGATCTCTTCTTTCACAGTAGGTATGTTCAAATCCTTTGATATAGTAGCATTTGGGACGAACCAGGGAGCGCCAAGAAGGTTACGCAGAGCTTTGGATTGAAACCTTTCAATTATTTCAATATTTGATTTAGAAGCTGATCCCCAGAGCTGAATCCCGTACGTCCAAACTGGTTTGATAATGCATTTGTAGATGAGGATTTTGTTTTCTAGTTTTAGTTTTGATTTAGTACCTAACAACCAGTATAATTTTCTGAGTTTTAAATTTAGTTGTTTCCGTTTAGTCCAAATGTGAGTTCGCCACGTTAGTCGGCGATCAAGATGGATTCCCAAGTATTTAACTTCGTTGGTTTGTGGAATATTTTTGTTGTTAAGTGATATTACAGGGCAAGTCTCCTTGCGTAACGTGAATGTAACATGGCTTGACTTAGATTCATTTATTTTGATCCTCCAACGTTTAAACCATTTGCTAGTCTTGTCAATGTAAACCTGTAAGATCTTGGAAGCTGTCCGTGGACATGCGTGACTTGTCAGTATAGCTGTGTCGTCAGCATATGTTGCAGTGACGACTCCATGCATTGTGGGCAGATCCGCAGTGTACAGAAGGAATAACGTGGGGCCCAACACACTACCTTGAGGTACCCCAGCATTTATGGGTATCAGTTTTGTAGTTGTTGCATTAATTTTTACTTGAAAGGTTCTGTCCGTTAAGTAAGATTTTAATAGATTATATATATTATTCGGAAACATGTTACGTAGTTTTATAAGTAGGCCTTTATGCCACACCTTGTCGAAGGCTTGTGCGATGTCCAGAAACACTCCGGCACAATATTGTTTATTTTCAAAAGCTTCTTTGATTTTATTAGTGAGCCTGTTTACTTGTTCGATTGTGGCGTGATGGTCGCGGAAGCCGAATTGATGGTTGGGTATAATCTTCTTAGAGGTAATGACTAGGTTCATTCTTTTTAGTATTAGCTTTTCGCAGATTTTAGATATAATTGGCAGTAAGCTAATGGGTCTGTACGATGTTACAGCGTCAGGACTTTTTCCTGGTTTTGGTATTAGGATAACTTGAGCGGTTTTCCATTGCTTGGGGAAATACCCGATACGGAGTACCGCATTTATTATGATGGTGAGATATCGGGTAGCTTTTGGTGGTAACTCCTTGATTATCTTTCCATTAATCTTGTCATATCCGGGGGATTTACTGTCTTTCAGAGTTTTGATAATTTGTAACACTTCATTTATTTTCACTTTTTTTATAGATTGGTTTTCTTGAGAGACACAGTCAGCGTAGTTACTCAACTCGCTTTCTTCTTGTTCAGATATTTCTCGGTTAACTGGCTGGAATACTTCTCCTAAGTGTTCTGCAAATGTGTTGGCTTTCTCTAAGTCATTTCTTGCCCATTCCCCATTTCGCTGTCGGATTGGCGGAATGTGCTGTTGAGGGCGTTTAAACTTCTTGGTAGCTTTCCAGAGGGAATAATCGCTAGCTTCAGTTGGGGATAGAGATTCAAGGTATTTTTGGATACCTGAATTTTTTTCTTCGATGAGTAGTAGTTTGAGTTCTTTGATAGATTTATTAAATTTTGTTTTGTCTAGTTTAGATCTGGTTATTTGCCAAGTTTTCCTTAGTTGTCTTTTTTCTAGTATTTTTTCTAGAATATGTTTAGAGATTATTACGATTTTTTCCGAGCGGTCAAGTAGTGGAGTAGCCTCAGAAACTGCATTGTGGATTTGTATATTAAACTCTTCTATTGCCTTTTCCAGTTCATTGGGAAACTTAAGTGAGGTGTTACAGGAAAGGCTGTCTGTTAAATGTTCTTTGAATTTCACCCAATTAGTTTTTTTGTTGTAGAGGTATTTTATTTTTTGTTGGATTTTAATGTCCTTGTTCAGGGTGATAATAACAGGTGAGTGATCTGATGATAGGTCAAGACAAGTTTCCGCAGTGATATTTTGACAGTTTATGCCTTTCACGACCGCAAAATCAAGTAGGTCAGGGATTTTGTTCTTATCAGAGGGCCAATACGTAGGCTCACCGGTTGAAATTGGGTATAGATTTGCGGATTGCATAACTGCAAACAGCTGTCGACCACGAGGAGTTGGGGTCGGTGATCTAGACCCCCACCAAGGATGCTTAGCATTGTAGTCACCCGCGGCGATAAAGCGGTGACCTAGATTGTTAAAGAAATTAGAAAAAATTTCAGATTTTATAATGTGTCTTGGTGGGCAATATATTGCTGAAAGGGTTATCGGTCCTTTTGAGTCTTCTAAAGTGATACTGGTTGCTTGCAGAAAAATTTCTGATATTTTTACGTTTTCGTAATGCTTGATATTGGACTTAATTATTACTGCTGTACCGCCGTGAGCTTTCCCGTCCGGATGATTGGTGTTATATACGGTATAGTTTGGGATATGTAAATAACTTTTATTAGTGAAATGGGTTTCAGATATTAGCATTATGTCAATTTTATGTTGAATTAGAAATGTTTTTATTTCCAGGCTTCTTTGAGCTAGCCCGTTGGCATTCCAAACTATTATTTTAGTTTTGCAATTGAATTTTATTAACTAAGCTTGTCAATAGATTTAGTATTGTATCCATTCTCGTCATCAATTGAAACATCATTTCTTCAAGTTTGAAATTATTGACATTTTCGCATGGTTTTGTTTTGTTTTGATTTGCTGGGTTCGCACCTTCACTGTTTGATCCAGTTTGTTTTGATTGCCTACTCGTGACGTCAGCATATGACGTATTAGGTTTAATCAATTTGTCTACAATTGGTATATTATTCTGCATTGTTCGACTTACTGTTTTTTCTCTTAACGTTGGAAAGAGTTTTTGTTGCAGTTGCTTCCGAAAAATACACCCTTTGTAGCTAGCTGGATGATTTCCGCTGCAGTTAATGCATTTGACCTCATCAATTTTTTGTTTAATCAAGCAGTCCTTAGTTAAATGTTTTTCTGCGCATTTGACGCATGCTGGGCTTCTGAAACAGTAGTTTTTTGTATGCCCGAGCCCTTGGCATTTGGTACACTGTGGTATTTCCCTTTTCTTATGTGGCGGTTCAAATTGAACCACTGTATTTAATAGTTTATCGATGTTGTATATTGTTTTGTTATTGTCGTTCGTTTGAATTTCGACGAAAAATACGGGTAACGGTTTTTGCGTGTATCTGTCCCGTATGTTGGTAATTCTTATGACTTTATGTTTGTATTCCTCGATTGCCGTTTTAATTTCCTCTAGATTAACTGATGGATGGATGTGTCTTAAAACTGTTTTATAGCTTTTATCTTTTTTACTTTGATAAGTAAAAAACTCGGTGTTTCTTTTCTTAAGTTCTTCTATTATTTTTAAGTAGTTTTCACACAGATTAGATTGAATTTTTACCTCGTTGTTAGGCAGGATTTTTAAGGTATAATCCTTATCAGATATTTCATCGAGTAAGTTTTTTAGAGGTGTTAAATCCTCCACGCCACTTACAAAAATTGGAGGAGGTTTTTGAATTTTCATGCGACCTGTACTTTCGTTGGTGTTGATTTCCTCCTGCGTTGAATCTTCATCCAGTTGCAATTTTTCAAACGAATTGTGAGTATCGATTGGTTTACTTAGCCAGTAGTCTTTGATAAACGTTTGCCGTTTTTTGATGTTACTTCCTGTCTCTTCTGGACTGCTTATCGGTCGTTTTTTTTGGCTGTTATCCATGATTCACTGTTAACCCTTTTGTTTAACTGCTGCGGAGTCAAATTAGCTTTTTCTTTTGCATCCATTGTGTTCCGGTGTAGAGGCAAAAGCTGTAACGTTCACTTTATACGCACACCGACAGTATTTACACATTCGGCCGGAGCGCGAAGTAATCACGTCTGCTTAGATCGAGAGACGTACATCGACTCGTGTCTGGAAATAATCGCCAAATATTTCATGGACAAGTAGAGCGGACTAATCTGAGTCAAAAAATCCTCTACCATTTTGTAAGTTTCCCCAATAGTTAATGAGATATTAATCCTTAAAGATAACCGAATACGTGCGCCCGCCCGGCCTACTACTGCGAAGTATATATGCCTACCGATCGCTTGGCGCGCGAACAGGGGAACGGGGATAGCCTGGCAAGCGCATTGCCCGAGCTATGGAGGCTCGCGGCGGGGTGCGCGGCGCGGGGCAGGTATACATTTTGCAGTAGTAGGCCGGACAGGCGCGCGTATTAGGCTATTTTTAAGGATTAATATCTCATTAACTATTGGGGAAACTTACAAAATGGTAGAGGACTTTTCGATTCAGTTTAGTCCGTTCTACCTGCCCATGAAATATTTGGCGATTATTTCCAGACACCCTGTATATATAATCCTATCACATTATCTGATTTAATAAGAAATAACGAAAGAATGTTTATATGAACCAATACAATTTAATCCTAATATGCCCCTATATGTTTGAATAAGACAGGTATTATAGAAAAATTATCGTATTCTATCGTTAGCGATGTGTTACATAGGTCATTGCATTGTCTGAAATAATAAGAAATAAACGAAAGAATATTTATATGAATTTATATAATTTAATATGAAAACATCTTCTATATGTTTGAATAAGACAGATATTATAGAAAAATTATCTATATACTCAATCGTTGGTAATATAATGTGTCATTTAGATCACTGCATTATTTAATTTAATAAGAAATAAACGAAAAGATGTTTTATATGAACTTATACAATTTAATCCAAAAATGTCCCTATATGTTTGAATAAGACAGATGTTATAGAAAAATTATTGTATCCTATCGTTGGAAATATAATATGATCATTCTTCAAATCATTAAACAATTATTTTGCAGATTTCAGCACACATAATAAAGCTGTACAGTTAATATATCATTTTATATCTTACCTGCTATATTAAATAAATTTTCTGTATTTATCTATCGTTTTCGTCATATAGCTTAGATACCATTTTGAATCTATTTCTATCTGGTCATGTTGTATTAAAATTAATAATATGCTATCATGTTTTTGAATCGTAAATTTCAGATAACTCATTTAACGTGACATATACAGTGCGACAAATATGTTCCCGGACAGGGCCTGAAAATCATAATTGAAACAACAATATGCATATTTTTTGGTTTTATTATTCAAAATATTCTCCTCTGGCTTCAATACACTTGTTACAGCGATTCAATAATGATTCAAATGCATGTTCTAGCTCAGTTTGCGGAATTGCCTCTAGTGCCTGTGTAGAAGCTGATTGGATGGTCGGAATGTCATCAAAAAAGCGTCCTTTCAATTTCAATTTCAATTTTGGGAATAATGAGAAGTCGCAGGGGGCCAAATCAGGTGAATACGGTGGATGGTTTAACACAGAGACACGATTTCGAGCCAAACATTGACGGACAATCAATGAAGTGTGACTCGGTGCATTATCATGCAACAAAGACCAATCTTCTGGATCACGATATTCGGGGCGAATACGATGAATTCTGCCCATCAATCGCTTTAAAACTTCGAGATAATATGCACCAGTAATTGTTTGGCCAGTTGGAACAAACTCTTTGTGGATAATACCTTTGCTATCAAAGAATGTGATGAGCATTGTCTTGATTTTTGATGGAACTTTTCGTACTTTTTTTGCTTGTGGCGAATTTTTTGACTTCCATTCCGCACTTTGACGCTTAGTTTCTGGATCATATTGAAAGCACCATGTTTCATCACCCGTAACAATTGATTTTAGGAAGTTTGGATTATTTTCTGCGGCTGCAACGATATCTCTGGAATAATTGATTCTCGCTGATTTTTGATCGCTTCTTAATGTGTGTGGAACAAACTTCGCACAAACCTTCGTTTTACCCAAATCTTCATGTAATATGGTTCGAATCGTTTCTCTACTGATATTTAAAGCCTCCTCCATCATTTTTAGTGATGCATTGCGATCGTTTGCAACAAAATCACGTACTTTTTCGATCATTTCGGGTGTTCGAACCAAAATTGGGCGTCCTGATTTTTTGTCATCTTCAAGGGTCTCTCTGCCTTCCAAAAAACGCTTATGCCACTCAAAAACAGCTGTACGACCTAGACATTGACTGCCGTAAACTTGTTGCTTCGATCGGAATGTTTCTGATGCACTTTTACCAAGTTTTGCGTTAAATTTAATCACTGCTCTTTGTTCCATATTAAAATTTCTACCTCGACCAAAATCTTGTTTGACATGAACTGTCATATCTTCGTTATATGTCAACCAAAATGAATGAAACTTTGACAGATGATAGCAAAATGTTCAATCTTTAAAATGCATGTTTGAACGCACAGATGTCGCCACTGGTTGCTGAGATGTGGTTCGTGTCCGGGAACATATTTGTCGCACTGTTATTTTCTTTATTTTTATATCATTTTTATTATACAATTTAAATGTCGGTTTTAATCAATTATTTTTAGTCGTGTGTTTTATCAAAATTAATAATATTTTATCATATTTTTAATCGTAAATTTCAGATTCTAAAATTTACAAAGTAAAAACATGAAAGAATATTATTAATTTTGATAGAACATGATTAGATAGAAATTGATTGAAAACGATATATGAGCTGACGAAAATGATACAGAAGTATAGAAACTCTATCAAATATTTTAGATAAGTAATCTGAAATTTACAATTCAAAAACACGATAGGATGTTATTAATTATTAATTTTCATAAAACGTGACCAGATAGAAATGTTTAAAAACTATAATTAAGCTATATGACCAGATGAAAAGGATAGAGAAATATAGAAAATTTATATCAGGCAAGTAATCTAAAATTTGAGATTAAAAACTTAAGGTATATGATAAACGTGATACAATGTTTATAAGAACCTATGTAACTTAATCCAGAAATGTCTATAATTACAATGTCTCTACTATCACATGCTAAAGTATCCAGACAAGCGTGCGATTATAGCTCAGCGTTAGAATGCTAGACTATTACCCCGTAGGTCTTCGAATTCCGTCGATTCCAATATGCGTTTTCAAAAATTGTAAATTTCCGATGCATAATTGTAATTAATAAATTGCAATTGTGAAAATATAATTGAATTTTACAAAAGAATAATAGAAAATAATAACTGTATTTTAATTATTATAAAAAGCTTTTTTTTAAAAATAATATGAAATTTACGATTAAAACAATACAATACTATTAATTATAATAAAACATGACCAGATAGAAATTGATTAAAAACGATATCTAAGCCGTGCGACAAAAACGATAGAGAAATATAGAAAATCTATCAAATACATCAGGTAAATAACCTGAAATTTATTAACCAAAAACACGATAGAATATTATTGATTTTGATAAAATATGACTAGATGGAAATTGATTAAATACGAATATAAGCTATATGACAAAAAGGATAGAGAAATATAGAAAATTTATCAGATATTTCTCTGAAATTTACGAACCAAAAACATGATTCAGATTTTTTTCCTATCTGATTCTATTGGACTTTTTAAGTAGGGTGATATCACTAGGCGAGGGAGACGACATTACGGGGATGTGCGGGGAAATTACGTAGCGCGGGATGTGCGGAAAATTATGTCCGCGTCGCGGTGATGACGTCACGCGGGATTAGTGACTGCCGGGCACGGTTCGCCGCTCCCGCCGCTGCCTCCGGACACGATCTGCCGCCGGTCCTCGCCACCACCGCCATTAGACGTGGTCCCCACCGCACGCTATACCGTGTATACTTACATTAATACTTACCATTTTTCCTCTTATGTGTCGTCATCTTATTCTTCCAGCACGCGGAATATTTTATTTATTTATTATGTTATATTATATTATATTATATTATATTTTATTTTATTTTAACGATTCGCGAAGAGTGCGAACGCACTGTGCAATAAGCGCGATTTGTTGCACTCGATGTCGCGCGTAATGCGATATCGCAGAGATAAGATGGAAAGAAGGATGGAAAGAAGGAAAGAATAATTGTGGACACTGAGATATTTTTATTTTTATTTAGTTTTCATGTAATGCATTATATACAATGTTATCTACAGCGTACACTATCGATTCGCATTCAATATATAAATTCTTATCATAAATCTTACGCAAAATATTTATAGCATCATATTTGTTATTTATATAGTTTTGACGTAAATAAGTCACGAAATATATATATATATATATATACATAGTTCACAATATACGTGTTTTACACATTGTTCAAGTTCGAGTTTGAAGAGCACGATCGATGGTTTCATATATAAACATTTATCACATAATGATATAATAATTTCACATTATCCATATCGTGTAGTTGACAAGTTCAATTTGAAGCTCCTGAATCACTAACGATAATGGAGTAGTTGACTGCACCAATCGCTCGATATCCGTCCGTTTTTTGACGAATAACGTCCACATAATATGAGGCAGGACGATGCGATTGCCTCAGGCGTCGCCAATGGCCATTTCCACATAGGAAATAGGTCTCACGGCGATCCCAATCTCTAGAAATTTGTATGCTATCGATGTCAATGCGAATATTCTTCTCAAAATTGTACGAGAAGACGCGCTGTAATGAAGAAGAACAAACAAATAAGCAATATATAGAAAAAAATTTTCCAAACAAATAATTGAAATATTTGCTCGACTCATGTTGAACGTATGAATCCATAACGCTGAAGATCATTGCAAAACGAATCTGATTGACTGATGCAGTATCGTCTCGTAAAAATCTCTGATACTATACAATCGCTATCTTTTTCAATATAACCCTTATGCTCATCACACACAGCATCGAGCAAGAAGTATTAGTGCCAGGTAGCACATTGCGGAAACCGAGTTCCCGATTGCTAATTAAATGCGGGAGCGATTACGGTCAGCCATTTTACACAGACTGATTTTCCGCAAAAATCCTCGCGGATATTTATATGACCATTTCCGGTCAATAATATCAAAAATGCAAACATTAGATTTTATAACAAAAGATTTTTAGATACATCCGGTGATGACATTAATGTAATCTAACATCGCAAATCATAGTGTCAGCAAATTTGCAAGTTTCAATGCGACTTTGTTAGCGTAATATAAGAAATTTATTTCAAAGACATTTTTCGCAATGACAATGATTAATATGATATAAATGCGACGTTGCCAAATAATATATAATGTGATATAATTGAGATGCGATGTTACCAAATAGTACAACATTTACTAATATACAGCTGCTTTGTTAACGTAATTTAAGATTTTTTTCAAGAATGACAATCATTAATGTAATTCAAGATTTTATATTTTAGCCAATACCGATATGGGGCTTGTTGGGTCAGTATTCCATAAGTAATCTTATAAACTCAACTGAACTTAAATGAAATCCGTTTTTATCAATGTTTTTATTCTGTGTTAACGATTATACATATTTTACGTTTATTATTATAAAGAACTTATTTATTATTATAAAGAGCTAAGATTTTAGTTTTTCTGATTTTGTTAATTAAAGCATTTAAACAGAATATTATATTTAAGATGAAAGTAATAAAAATTTGATTAACATATACATGATCCTTTCATGTTTTTAATATGTAATCTCATTAAACAATTATCTTCAACTTATGGTTCAACTTATTCTTCGAAAATACACCACATGCTCACTTGCATCCATGTAATTAATGTAATCTTTTTCTTATTTACGAGATATATTAAGGATTTATAACTACTCAATTATTAAGCCAGATGAACGTTTTAAAGCATTTACCATTAATCCATCTTTTTGTGTGAAGATTTATAATAATTTAAAGAAAAAGTGTCACATATTAGCTCCACTCTATCCTACATCGAGACTTCGTACTAGATGATAACAATATTTCTTCAACCGAATTGCAGTTTACGTTATCACATAATGCTCCACATTAATATATATCAACTTACTTATATATAAATGTACTTACAATTTTCCCATCAATTGACACTCATCTACAATGTTAACGGCAATGGAAAAAGATTTTGGCATACGATGAACAATATTTGTTATTATTTTATATATGTTTACATTCAGTTATTTTGTCAGATCTATCAGGCAATAGCGATAAATGTATTTGTTGCACACAACATCTAACAAATCATTAATACACTCCATTATTGTAAGACTCACTAACAGCTATCTGACTGACAGCGCGGGGGCTGTGTGAAATTTTGTAATAAAGTTCGTTGGAACATGATACCAAGGAAAAGAACAATGCCTCGGTCAAAAGTTTATATTTCAGCCAAAAAGTATCACGCGATCAAATGATATCATGAATAAATTTCAGCATTTTTATCAATTATAATCAGATTAATGCGTTATATCAGCAGTCGAAAATACAACGCCCCGGTCAAAAGTTTATTTCTCAACCGAAAAGTATCATTCGTTCGAACGATTCCACGAATAAACTTCAGCATTTATCGGTTGCAATTAGATCATCAGTTATAATTAGATCATTACAATAAATATCAGCGATAAAATATACAATGCCTCGAGTAAAATCGTATTGGGTATGGGAATAAGTTTCCGCCCTTTTTAAATGAAAAAGATGTGTTTATTTAAACAAATCTATATAAGTGAGTTTATTCAAAGTATGCTCCTTCGGAAGCGACAACTTTCTCCCACCTTTCCGGTAATAAACGGATTCCTCGAATGAAAAAATCTGGTTCTTTTGAAGCGATTCATTCATCAAGCCATTTTTTGATACCTTCATAAGAATTGAATCGTTCTCCAGAAAGGACCGACTGCATGGATCGGAACAAATGGAAATCTGAAGGGGCAATGTCCGGTGAATACGGCGGGTGGGGCAGAATTTCCCACTTTACTCCTTCCAAGTATTTCGTGACCGGTTTTGCAACGTGTGGCCTGGCGTTGTCATGTAACAGAATCAGCTTGTTGTGCCTATTGTCCCATTCCGGTCGTTTTTCTTTCAAAGCTTGGTTTAAACATATCAGTTGTAGCCGATAACGATCGCCAGTGATGGTTTCGGATGGTTTGAGCAGCTTATAATATATAATACTTTGATCCCACCAGATGCACAACATAATCTTCGAAGCATGGATATTTCGTTTTGGCGTTGATGGACCTGGTTCACCTGGCATCACCCATGCCTTCAAGCGTTTAGGGTTATCGTAGTAGATCCATTTTTCATCGTCAGTTATGATGTAGAAAACCCTTCCTTTGTTGTCATTGACGAAGCATCTCGCAGATGACCAAACTTTCCATGTCTCTCTCTTTCAATTTGTATGGCACCCAATTTCCTTCTTTTTGCACCATTCCCATTGCGTGTAGACGTTTTCCAACAGTGGATCTATCAACATTTAACTCTTTTGCCAATCTATCGAGCGATAAACACGAATCTTCTTCGAGTAATGCTTGCAATTCTGCATCTTCAAATTTTTTCGGTGCACCTTCGCGTTCTTTGTCATGCACGTCAAAATCACCACTGTTGAATCGCCGAAACATTCTTTACAATTAGTTTTCGATGGAGCATGCTCACCGTAAATATCTACGAGCAAACGATGCGTTTCCGCAGCACTTTTCTTTAAAATAAAATAATGGAGTAAAACTTCCCGCAAATGTTGCTTTTTTGGAATAAATTCCGACATCTTCAACGCAAAAAAAGTTACTCTTTGTTACGCTTCGAACGAATGCCATCTATTGGGTTCAAAAGTTTGGACACACACCTTTCAAAAATATCTTTCATGTCTTGCCGTTCTATCAAATACACGAGCAATGCTACTAACGACATCTTTCTGCAATGGGCGGAAACTAATTCCCATACCCAATATATCTCAACGAAAAAGTATACGAGAAGATGTCGTGCTCGAAAGACTTCACCTCAGCATTTTTATCACTTGCAGCGCTTCGCGTACCATTGAAGCACAATTAAACGTATATATCTATTGAACAATCAGATCAATATTTAACAGATATCAGACTAATATTTAACAGCTATAAACAGCTATCGGACTGATATTTAACAGCTATCAGACTGATATTTAACAGTTATAAACAGCTATCAGATTGATATTTAACAGCTACCCTTATAAAAAATTTTCACCGTTTTTAGCCCGTTTTTAGTCCGCTCGAACGGTTAATTTGAGTGATGAAAACGTATATTTTCAATGAGTATTCGTTTTTAGGTCGCAAACAAGAATTTTTCCGTAAAAATGAATGATTAAAACGGATTGCACTCATGCAGGACATGAGTATATCTGAGTTGTAAAACCATATACATTACGAGTATTTTTGAGTGGTAAATACGTACTGCGTAAATTTGAGGTGAAAAAACGTATACGAGTGCAAAATACTAATTTAGCACTCGTCACTTACATTGCACATTTTCATCACTCGTGTTACGTCCTGAGGTCCGACCGGCGGTAATCAATACCTGGACA
>JAANIC010004466.1:1658621-1668794 GCA_017607545.1 Acromyrmex charruanus | reverse complement strand
AGATTTATATATAAAGATTACAGCTGTTTTAGGTATATTAAGTTTAGAGATATATAGCAAGAGTCATGAAAGCATTCGCTCTATAAAATATCTATTTTTAAAGCTTTTTGCTCTCGTGAAAAGAGATTTTATTTGAATGATGAATATTAGCCCGTTATTCTTATGACTTAGTTATGACTAGCATACACATTAGCTTCTGCTTTTTATCATACAGATGCATCATAATTAATAATTCCTAAACGCTGTTTCAGCCTCTGTGTATCTTGCTTGCTATATTATGAGTTGTTTTCTTTATAACAGATAGAGATTACACTATAAATCTCATACCATCATCATTATTTAAACAATAATTTTTATTGTCAATAAAAAAAAAAATTTTTAATAAAGACGCATTCGAAAAATTTGAAGTCATGACAATCTCGCTTTATCCTAATACGTTGGCACACATGTACTAATTCCAAATAAATGTTTGGAAATAAATATCTTAATTCATTTTATCTAAATTTTTGAATAATTTTAAGATTGAAATTAATTGTTGAAGATTATTATTTATATATACTTTCATTCATAATCAATTATATACTTTATGTACTCATAATCAATTATATATGTATATTATTATGTATATATAATATATAATTTCGATATTGTGCAAAGCAATTAATTATCGAAATCTTTCGAACGTAAACATATAAAATATCTTGCATTATTAATTAAAAATATTACTTAAAAATATTACTTATTCTACTGTAAAAAATATGAAATTCTTAGGAGTGATATGTACCATATGATATCTTTCTAATAATAAATTGCATTTGTTGGTAAATAATTAATAATTTATCAAGATAAATATAACGCCAGTCTAATATGCAACGTCATTGCAAAAAAACAAAGTGATATTAATCACAGCACTTTCGTTTAAAATTAAATAACATTTCTTACGCTACAATCAAGATATTTTTTGATTGATGTTTCGATGCGCGTTATTCCTGTATAGTGGATCACAGAAAGATTGCAAAACCTTTTTTTTATGGATTTTGAAACTCAGTCTTGCTCGTAAAGCGATTGAATGGTTAGATCTATATTGTAAGTAAGAGAACCAATTTCTCTGATGAGCAGACTGTATTTTGAAACTAATCGATAAGAAGTGTTGCAATCTTTCTGTGACCCACACTGTACGCTGTTTAAAATTATGCTATGCAAACGTCATTTATCCTTTGCAATAACAGTATTTGCGTAAATGAAACAATGAGTTTTCTACGCATCTCGCCTGAGATCCATACATATTGATTCTGCTAACATCGGAGATCTGTAACAAGACAATAACATTGTTCATAATAAAATAATTGTGCCTCTCTCAGTCTTCGTTTCCCTGAACTTACCTTAGTGTGGAAAGTATTTTTCGCAAGATCTTGAACAATGCTAACTTCGAACAACGCGTCACCTGGTACTGTTTTTACTTTTAGTTGATAAATTTCAGCCATTACTTTTGTTTTGGCACTAAAATCACCTATAAAACCGTCTTGATCTCCGGATTTTCGAAAATTAAGTAAACCTGAAAATATCATTAGCTTTATATAAATAACTTTAATAAATGATAAACGATACATTTTGCGTGCCATACCTTTAGTAGGTATAAGCCTAGCAGCCCATAAGATCTCGTCCAAATGTAGTATCGCGCATATATTATGATGATCTTCGGTGTAACTATTAAGGAATTGAACGAAGTAATTAGCAGCAGCCACAACATTTGTATCATCAATTGAGACTTCTTTCCATCCGAGACAAGCACACCAATGAGGCTCTATAAACGCATCTGCGCATGTTCTATCCACAGGTATCTAAAGTATTGCGTTAGTTATTAATTATTAATTTTTTCTTACAAATTTAATTGTAAGAAAAGTTTTCTTTTAAATTGTGTCATTACAATAATTATAGTTAACTTGGCAATTCATTTACATTTTCTAAAAGAAGTAAAAAATCGCGCTTGATTAATCATAAGACGATATTTATACTACTATTCATAATCCATTCTTATATTTAAGAGTGTCTTAAGTACAGTCTTGAGATGTTATAAGCCAATCACACAGGATGGTATTCATAGTCCGTTTTTATTTTAAAACTTAAGTAATGCATTAAGATGCTAATACGGTTCTCTGATTAGTGATATTTTATAAATATAAGAACCGATTATGAATACTGGCCACAGAACCATATTAACACCTTAAAACTATACTTAAAATCATTTTAAATATAAGAACTGATTATAAATATCAACCTCTCTGAACAAAAACGATTTGATCAATGGGCGAGTCGCAATCTCGAAATACAAAGTAGTGGGGATATTCTATAGATAGAATGACATTTCATTCATTGTCAATATCACTCAGAGCTCGTGTTGTGTCACAAGTGATACGTTCCATAGTTAATCTACTTCCTAAGATTTGACTCAAGTTCTTTTTTTAAAATTATTTTTTAACAGTATAGTTAAGACAAAATTTGAATTAAACGTGTGTATAATTTTTCGGTGGAATGTGTTTTATATTTACTTAATTTGCGTTTTTTCGTGGATTTCTCGGTCTTTGCCTATGTTTCATATTTTCAAAAAATCCAAACAGGATATTTAAGCAACCTGTTCCTAGTAATTCATCTATTTCCACAACTCTTTACAAAAATTATTAATCCATTTCATATCGCAAGCGATCTTTTAATTTTTAAAATTCGAACAAGGCGTTTGCTTCGATGAGTAATAATCAAGATAAGATTGCGTCAGCTCTAATAATATCAAATGGTATCGTGTTTTGTACTTGTTTTTATTTAAAAAATGTTTATTTATGTTATGATACCATAATGAAAATGAAAATAATATATTTTCATTGGTAATTTTATTCAATAATTGTAATGGTCTCTTTGTGCAGATTTTTCACATAATTTTTACATTTGAAATTGAGTAAAAATCATTTAATGGAACTCGATATTCACAAATGAAAAATAATAATGTTTTATCTTACAATAATTTTTAAATACTTAAGAGTCTTAGAATTCTATTTTTAGAAGCGTACGTCATGCATTATTACTGAGACAGTATTGTTGCACACATATTTCTCGCGTGTATGAGTCATTCAACGTTTTATATTCTAATTACTAAGGCCCAGTTCCACAATTCACGATTAACTGTTAACCTGGGAATAATCGCGTACTAGTCATTTTGCCATATTCTTCCATTTTCTATTTATTGGCACTATTATATTTTTATTTTTACGTAAATTACGTTTGTTAATGTTTTTTGTAGTGAATATGCGAAAATAGATGACATAATCATGCTTATATCTACATAAAATTTGATATGTTTGTAACAGTTGGTCTAAAAGACCGTAACGCGTACACTTACGTTAGTGTTTGTCTCCGCCAATCTCCACCAGTCTCCGCCATTATTATATTTTTATAAATAAAAAATAAAATTATTATAATTTTCTTATTATTTCGTTACATATTAATAATTTTAACAAATAAAAAAATATTAGTTTATTGACAAAAAAATTAAAATAAAGATATATATCATATAAATATCATTTCCAGTAATTATTACGTTTGTTTGTTTTTAATCAATATAAATTATCAGAACGTTTTCTTATTAATTATTACTTACAGTAATTATAATCATGTATATATTCTATAACACATATATGTGCGAAAATATATTTCGGTTAAAATGACACGCCTACTAACATTAGTTTCGAGACACGCTTAACCAAAGTCCCGGTTAACCAAAGTTCAACTTATTCATTGTCTCTTTCCAATTCCAGAATTAGAAAGAGATGAAAAACAAATTGAACCTCAGTTAAGAGTTAACCATGAGTTGTGGAACTGAGTTGTGGAACTGAGTTGTGGACCTAAGTAAAATTACAATTACGGTTACATAAAAGAGTTGCTCTTTGCGTTGTAAGAATTGTCAGTTAACAAAATATATGATAAAAAATGTATGATAAAAAATTTAAAATTAAGTTCAAATTTTACTTTTTGTTTATAGTTTTTATAGTTGCACACTTTGCTATGAATAATAAGATTCAATTTTTAATTTTGATATTTGTAAAATGCATTATAATGTATTAAAATTATAAAATATACATAGCTGTAATTAACATGCATTATATATGATTAATAAAAAATTAATATAGTATAATATTTCGCGTTGAATTTAATTAGATATAAAATATGGATCTTTATTCGTATTTACAAATAAGAGTAAATCAAATTTGACGAGTCCTTTTTTATATTTATAGAGTTGTTAATAGAACTCAATGAAATTAAATCTTTGATCGTTTATCCTTGTCTGATTCAAGTAATTCATTCATGGAAAAGAACCACAAAAACGTGGACATTACTCTACAAGATTTGGGATACAAAAAGGACCGGGATGACCTTTTTCTGGTTTATCTCTGTTGACCTTAACTTACCTTATCAAACAAACTGATGGCTCTTTGACGTCGATCTCCATCTTTTGGCGTACCAAAGTTAAGTATATTTTCTAACGTCTTGTGCACATCGAATGGTGACGTTAAATATTGCGTGTTGTACACGAAGTTTGCGTAGGCTTGTGGGTGGACTTGTTTAAACCAAGGTGGAAAAATGAAGGAGAAAAACGGCAATCTTTCCTCTTGCTTGCCTTGTAAAGTATTACGAATATCCGCAAATCTAAACGAAAATAACGATTAGCTTGTATGTGCATAAAGTGTAATATATATATATAAAGCATTTACATTTATAGCGTTTTTATTGACAGAACTAGTGAGCACTAGATGCACTTTAAAGTCGTTGTACACAAATCGACATAAAGATGTACGTTCAATAAAAATAGAGAAATGAATTAAACCGCGAAATATTCGATATATTTTATTGTACTATTTGATGAAATATACATTGGGCATTTTATCAATTGAGATATCTTATATTTACATTTAGATTAGAATAGTGTACATGCAACAGGTTTAATGTGCACTGAGTGCGCACTATAATTCTGCTAATTAAAAACGCTATTATATTATATGTACATATATATATATATATATATATATATATATATACATACATATATATATGAGATATTCCAACCTGTGTCCATGATCGCTCATTAAAATTAAAATAGTACTGTTTAAATGTCCAAGATCGTAAAGATTTTTCACCCAAGAATATAAATCATCGTCCACCACTCCGATATCGTTATAAGAGTCATGAGAAAGTTCTCCATGAAATCCAAATACGAATTTTGGCTGCTTTTTATATGTATTGAATATCGTTTTTATATAATTCATCATCACCTACATAAACACATATATTTCAATATTACAGCAGCAAGTAAAAGTTTAACGAGAATACATAAGTCGACGAGAAATTAATTTTCTATTTAATGGTTTGATGTAATTACATAACTTTAAGTTGTTTTATAATTTAACACAAAGATTTTGGAACATTAGCTTTCTATATATTATTTCTTTCTTTATTTTATCAGTAAATTTATATTGCATTTAATACATACCAGATGGCGTGGAGTGCCAGCTAAACAGAATTTATTATATGTTTTGAAATATGAAGAAGCGGCTAGATAATAGGTGCGCATGTAGTGATGGGTCGGTTGCTTATCAAATCCCTTTAAGCGATAAGTGAACGTCCCGATATGCGATACATCTTCCATAAAACCTGTTATGTATCCATGTTCCTCATATTTATTCCATATCATAGGATATACGTTGACGTAATTTGCTGTGTTAATTCGTTTTCGCGTTTCCGGTAACTCAAGTTCAATCTTGCCGGTTAAAATCGGGATAAGTGCTTGCGGAGTGCCATCCCCCACGATATTATATCCCTCTAGCACCAAAGCATTCAGTTGTTTTATGAAATGATAAGTTTTGGGCAGTTTGCGAATAAACGTGTTTCGTGACAGCGAATCGAAGCCGAACATGAGCACATTCAATTTCAGGACTGTGTTTGGTACGTTTTCCCAATTGTGCTTCTGCTTGACATACGGATCGTGTTTCACACCAGCGAGTATACTATGCCACCTAAACATATTCATTGTCAGCAGAATAATAGTGGGTACGTTTTTGAAAGTAAATAAATAAATCAACTAACACATCTCCATTTTTCGATTTGCATCTGACATCTGCAAAATCACTCTCCCTCATAATGTAGAAATCGTCAGCCTCTATACCATCCAACAATTTGTTATTGTAGTCATCTGTTCTGATAATTTCTGAAAGAAATAATAGTACGGATTACTCTCTAAATAATATTTCATAATAGTAATAATTCACACTACGATTTTACTTATTGAAATGCATTACAATGTCTTTATCTCTAATAAATATGTATTTTTTTTAACTTACCACTAAAGATGCATATTATGTGTCCATATTTCGTCTTTGCTTTATTAGTAATAATAAGTCTTGAACCTTCCACTGTAACCCAATCTTCTGCTCCACAAGATAAGGGTGGTACATCATGTATGAACTTCATTATTTCTGGACTAGAGATATTTAATTGGGGTAATTTGCATGCAACAACACCATCTCTGCACAAATACATTGATAAAAGATTATAAATATATAACATAAAGTTCAATATATAATTGTTGCTTCTTTCTTATCTATATCCAATTCTAAAATATTAATTGGAACATATGTAATTCAGCTCACTTGTTTAAGGGAGAGTATCATATACACACCTTGAATAAGACTGTTCTGATTCTTTGATCAATTGTGATATGTACATCCTGAAATTATTTAAAAGTTTAGAATGTAAAAATATATGTCAATATTTGGTATTCTGTGTGTGTGTGTGTGTGTGTGAATTAAAAACATTAAAAATATTTATAAACAAAAGTTAAAAAAGGAGCATATAGCCTATACGTTGGTTTGTTGCGATGTAATATATTTAAAATAATCATTACAAATTGAAATTCATATACGTTTCGGCCCTCATCAATATGTTCTACTATATAATTCTATATACTACACATATCGGAAATTAAATAAGTTAAAAATTCAATTTAAAAATTATAAGGGATTAAATCTTACTTCATTATAATATGTGCGATGATCAGTTAAGAGTATAAGTTGAGTGTATGAAACTGTATATGAATTTCAATTTGTAATGATTATTTTAAATTATATCAACAAATAACCGGCGTATTGGCTGTATGCTTCTTTTTTAACTTTTGTTTATAAATATTAAGCCATTATTTATTTCTAAATTGTATTAAAAATATTACTCACAATTTATTTAGATTTGACATATCAGGTTCATTAAATCCTAATTCTATTCGTATTACTTGAACGACACAAAATAAAAGTGCTATGAATAGTCCTGCTATTATGCAGCGGCGAAAATGACATGCTGTAACCCTCATGATTTGTTCAGTTTATTTCTGTAAAGTAAACAAATATTAAAATTAATTGAGAACAAATAAACATAATTTTATTCGCTATAACTCTCTACCCTGCGTGAATTTTATTTCTATTATTTTTATTTTTCTTTATCTATTGAAAAATTCATAAACACTGTTTTTGTTCTTGCAAACATCATGGAAGGATTAAAAAATTAAAATAAAATGTCTATATATTTCAGAATAGATAAAGTATACAGTTTAATTTGGTTTGGCAAGAATATAACGTTATTGACAATTAATATAAATCAACTTGATTTAAACAATGAAGTTATTTAATACTAAAGGCATATTCTCTTACACGTTCAGTATGATTATTAGTATAAGAATGGCATTGATCCTAACTCAAATCGCCATGTGAGACTGACTACATCAGAAAACACTATGTTGTTGACTGTTGCACGAAACAGATGTTGACTTTCGTTTATCATAATATATGTGATAATGATGATGTATGCCAAATATCACAGATGTGGATGTCGAGAATATTTTTATACTGCAGCTGCAAATTTCAACATTGCGACTTATCCTGTTGAACTATCCCTAAAATTAATAGTCTAATAATATTATCTCTCTTTCAAATAGTATCAGTACTATCAGATACATAATATTATCATCACATACATTATATTTTTATCACATACATAATATTTTTTAAATTAAGCACAACATATTTATACATGATACATGCACTTTATATATCATGTTATATTATTATACATCTATTGTCTGTCTTATCCTGAATTCGAATCTAGTTCTGGTCATATCTATGCGATATTTTCAGTAAAGTTTATAATTCACTGTGTATTTTCTGATAATATATCATTAAAGATAAACAAAGCACTTGCATTAAATTTAAATTAAGTAATAAACGACTTTGATAGTTCAACTATAGTATCACTGTAATAAGCCACTGTTGTAAGAACTATGTATTGTATGAATATTTAAACAGCTATAACTAAACAATGACTTTTAAAAGTAGCGACTTTTAAGTGTTTCATATTGAATGTCATAAATTACAATATGCAGTTTTAATTATAGTGTCGTTTTTCCTGTCTTATTATTAATCTTAGCACGCATACACAGCAATTGTTTAGTGCGTACACGTGTTGCAAGATAAAAATGAAGCTGCTACCTCCACATATCTTATCACTGACGGTAGATGATTCTGACGAATGTGCCGAAACGAGAATTCCGGCAAAAATGCACGCGTCACTTAGTAATGTTTGATAAAGGGCAGTTCGACGGTAGAACGCATGGCACGATAGGTAAATGGCAACACGACAGAGTTTCTCATCGAGACTCGAGAGACGATGCAACGACCTTACGTACGCGCACGCATGCACCTACACAGGCTCGATTGTGAGTCTTCCTCCCTGACGCTGCATTGTGTGCGGAGGTGCACGTAAACGTTTAGGACGAGTGATTCGTCTCAGCCGAGTTCGTACGATTGCGAGAATCTCTAAAGGGTCCAGCAGAGCGCGTCACGAAGCATCGACGTCTTGACGTCGTCGTCACAGTTCATCGCGGCGCGTTCGATATTCTGGCAAACGCGGAGATGCCTCACCATCTTTCTCTCCCTCTCTCTCTCTCTCTCTCTCTCTCTCTCCCTCTCTCTTTCTCTCCGGCGAAATCGGAGCTCGTTCCGTTACGAGATGCCCGTGAGACGTGAAATTCCCACTCGGTTCTTATTCGGCACGTATATGTATATATACGACACTCACACGTGTCCGTGCGTACGTGTGAAGAAGGGTATAGCTGAGTGCATTTACTATTCAGGATGGTCGGGTCTTGGAAAAATAACTCGTTTTTTTTTGAGGGAAAGAGAAATTTTTCCATCCTTTGGAAATAAAAGCCCTAAACAGTGTCAAGCTGGATTTTTGTGCTGAAATAATTCTGTGCGAATTTATATACTAATTAATACATATCCAAACCGCGCATTGAATTTATTTTCAGTCTTGAAATGTAATTCTAATGAAAGTAGAGTAGTAACATGATAAATTAAATTGATAAGCAATTTAATTATATTAAATATAATTAAATTGATAAGCAATTTAATTATATTAAATATAATTAAATTGATAAACAATCCTAAAATTTGTAAATAATTTTATTGCGAAAAATATCTACAGATTCTAGGGCCTTTTTCACCAACTTCTGGTTAAATTAATCGACGGTCGTAAAAGTGTCAATGTAAAACTTTTTCTCTCTCGTTCTTTTTTGAGACAAATTATGTTTAATCTTCTACGTTAATAATCGTAATGACTGAGTTAATCAGCATCATTTTAATTAAATTGCTTAGGAATTTGTGGTATTACTACTCTAATTCTTCTGTTAGAATTGCGTTTTAAGACTAAAAATAAATTTAGCTCGCAGTTTGAGGAATTGGGTATGCAGTACATAAATTCATTCATAGAATTATTTCAGCACTAAAAATCCTGTAGCTTGAGTCTTTATTTCCTGTAGTTTAGAGTCTTTATTTCCAATTCGTTGTGTAATTGTCACTTTACGGTCTTATAAGACACTTTGTATTGTTTTTCAGTCTTCTTTTTAAAGATCTTTAGTTTTCTAAATAATATAATTTTATTTAATAGACTTAATTAATAAAAGTTAGATGGAATGTTTTGAATAAAGTTTAGAAATTGAAATTATTTGCATTAAATACATATATTTATGTGTTAAAATAATATATATGTATATCTATAATATTAATTTATATAAATACTATATAA
>JAANIC010004466.1:1643925-1658572 GCA_017607545.1 Acromyrmex charruanus | reverse complement strand
ATATTAAATAATAGGTTGATTATATAGCAATTGTCAAATTGAAAATAAAAATTGCACGGTGTTTCAATGTTCGTTTTTTTCCATATAATAATGATAATTAACACAACATGATTAGTGCCTAAATAAGGAAAAGTATTCCAGTCGACACAATAGATTAACATCAATATTACATAATTTTGCATTCAATAATATAAATTAATACATGGTGCTACATAACAGTTACATTGTTGAGTGCAAAATTATAACATTGATGCAATGTGATTTTTAATTGATGTCGAATAGAATGTTTTTTTAATCGTTACTCAAAAAAATTTATTGACCATCAAACGTACCTAATGCGGTAAATTGGATGCTGGATACCCGACAGATTTTGTCATGTCTCGCAGACCACACGAGTATCACGAGCGATAACACGTCGGAAGTTGGATACGATCGATGAGTGTCCTCGACGTCATACGACTAAAGTTCAATCTTTCCAATAAAAGAGCATATTTTCTCTGTTGAGTTTCATACATAGACATTTTTCGTGTTCTTCTATTTCACAAGACATTCCCGTTTGAATTGTTTGAATTGTTAAAATTCTCGTTCAAAAGATTTCGCTAAGGCATTTCTGTTCTCAGATTCCACATGAATTTTCCATAATATATAAATAAATATATATATTCCACACATAGAACAGACATACACAATTATATATTTTTATTATTATTATTATAATATATGTATAATAATAAATATATTTTATATGTGTATACATATATTTTATAATTATTATACATATAATGTATACACTGTTGGACAAAATGTGTTGAATTTATTGACATAAATTGTATGTCCCAAATAATCCACTCAATTTTTTAGGGTAATTTAGTATAAGATGAATATGTTAATCCGGTAAAAAATTTATCATGCATGAATATGTACAAATATGTATAAATATTCATACATAAATATGTATACATAAATATGTATAAATATTCATAAACATACATAATTTTATATGAAATGTGTCCATGCATGTTTATACATCTTTCTTTCGTAAAATTATTTTTTAGTGTAATAGAAATAGTAATGTGAAAACATTAAAAATAATTAAAAAAGTAATTTTCACACTATTTGTTTTAGAAAAAATCAAGTTTGAAGAAATGTAAAAAAATTTATGCATAATTATAAAATTAATTGCATAATTGTGTATGAGCAATTTTTTTTACATTTTTCCAAACTTATTTTTTTCTAAAATAAACAATGCGAAAATTATTCCTTTAATTATTTTTTATGTTTTTACATTATTATTTCGTATTTATATATATTTGTACATATTCATGCATGAAGAATTTTTTATCGGGAATCCTATATATTTTATTCATTCATCACATAATTTCTGTTTTAAAACACTTTATTTTACATTATTTGTTCATTTACTTAATAAATTGTATCATTTTGATATTAAGAAACGTTGAATAATTCACACAAAATCTTTAAATAACGTAATCATATTATGTTAAATCTCGTGTTAAATTAATACTCGAATATGTTAAAAAATTTAACACAAACTGTTAACATAGACACGAGTGGACCGTTTCTAACACAAATACATAATTTTTTTTGTATAATAATAAAAGATGTATAATTTCTTTATTTATGAATATGTTATTTTGCTGAATGAAACACTTTTTTAAGTATAATTTAAAACTTTCGGTGCACAACTCATTCATAAATCACGAAAGGCGTCTGGTCTAATAACCTATCGCATAATTAGTATTTAATATTTTAAACCAGAGATGGTCTCAAATATGTATTGTGTGACAAATGATGATCGTTTACGCACTCGCGATCATACTCGTGTGTTACCTGTCGGCACGCTGATGTAGCACTGTCAGCACCAGTTCCGTATGAATTATTTCTAATATCGCTCAATCGATTGTACGTAAAAAGCGAATACTATGCCAGTAGAATATTTGTTTTATGGATCTCTTTATACATAGAACGCTCTCATAGAGAAGTATTCGCTTTTATTTTATTTCCGAATCGATTATGCAATATTTGAAATATGTGCGTATGATATATACAGCTCGTCGTCATTTATCGTATGTCAATTTGTAACTAGCCAAGCATTATTGCACATATCCTTCTGGCTATCTGGTATAAGATGCACGATACTATATTTTTATCTTCTTAAAAAATGTAGTATCACGCATTTTATACCAGATAGCCAACCGTGCAAACCTAGATAGTCGTACAAATGTCACAGCTGAATAAGCTGCGATTTTTATAGGGTAATTCTGGCAAATACGCCGCGCTGGGATTTACGCCGCAAAAATAAGAGAAAATAAAAGGAGATAATTTTCTCACAACTACTCTATTATATGCCTTTATGTTATATTAGTATTGTGTTATGATTTCGGCTTCTTACTGTTAATATTAATGAAATTATTGCGAGTTGAATCGATTTGTCACTGTAATAAGTAATGCCATCATAAATTATAATCTACATAAAATGATTAATGTAAAAGGGCATGTAAAAGACTTAGTGATTATTTCGTATATATATGTGTAGTGGAATAGTAAAGTATGTTGTGTAGCAAAATACAAGTGCTTTGCTATTCTTTGTTTAGTTTGTTGTCTTGTATCTTTTGGATACATGGCATTTTTATAGCGAGCAGGATTTATGCCCAAAACATACAAAATGCGTGCTATATATCCCATCCCTATGGAATATATGCAAGGATTTCAAAAAGTTTATTTTTTAATATAAAAAATAAATATTTCGGATTTCTAATATTTTTTTCATAGTAGTAGACAGTACAAAGTTTTTACTAATATAATTCGTTTACCATAAACATAGTAAATAATACTTAATAAATTAAGTATCATTAAATAGTTAGTTAATATTAAGTAAAACTTAATAAATTAACTTTTTGATAGGTGCGGCGTATATACCGGAGTTACTCTAGTTTAGATATTGTATAGATATCGTGCAAGTCAATGTTGTCAGATTTTAGTTACAGCTTCAAATTATATTACAATGCTAGCATTAAAACAAAACCGCATACTATAATTTTGAAAACGCACATTACGAGTTTTGTGTTGAATTCTTATGCCTGGCGTTCCATTCTCGCACGTAGATTTATCTCATACGCGATCGCATTGTCAGCATTAAAATAAAACTACGTGTTATATCTTTGAAATTGAAATATGTACTTACAGTAAATAAGCAAATAATTTACTTAAAATAAAACAGTTATGCTTAAATCAAATAAATATATGTTTACATTTAGTAAATATTTCATTAGTATTATTGAAATAAATATTTATTAAAATTTAGTAAATTTTTTTTTCATGAATATGTGCGCAAATATGTATAAACATACATAAATATTCATAAACATATATAATTACACGACAAAAATCGACTTTTCTCCTATAAAAAAATCAAAGATTCTGAAAGCAGATGTAAAAAAAATATCCGTGTCTCGGCGTTTTACCAAATCAAGTCATTAACATTTCTTATGCAATCATTTATCGTATTTACTTTACATTGGCTTTTTACAATTGTTTTAAATTATATAATAATTTTTTAAAATAAATAATTGATGTTTTTGCATGTGAAATTATGCGATGAATACAAAAAAAAAAACAACTGAGAATTATTTTTTTTTGTATTAATGGCATTTTCATATTGGACATTCAACTATTTATAAAATAATTCCAGAAGTTTGTAATGCTATTTGGCAAGTTTTTCAACCAATTTATTTACCAGTAATGAGAAAAAAATCAGTGGGAACGTGTGGCTAAGGAATATGAAAATAAGTGATAGTTTCCAAATTTACTTGGTGTTGATGGCAAACATATTTGGATTAAAGTACCCTGCAACTCTGGATCTTCGATGCGTCCTGCGTTTTGCGTCTTATAATCTACTACAATCGGAATATTGCTATCTGCGACCCGCGTTCTACATCCTATGTTGGACAAGCTTTAGTTTGACCTATGTATGAAGTATCGCGATTTTTAATTCTATATATTACATGATTAGTGCAAGCTGGTTCCGTTTTATCTTTGTGAATCTTGATGAATTTATTGAGTTTATTTACAACACGAAAACCGACCGTTATTAATAATTTATTAAAGAATGAACTATAATATAATTGGTAATTGGTTTTTTATTGCTGGACGTTTAATCTTCATTAATTTTTATTGGAATTTTAATTATAATTGATTTTTTAATTGTCACTACATCGAGAATTTAAATGTTGAAATTAAAACCAAAAAGAGAAAGGAAAGGAAAAGGAAAAAGAAAAAAGAAAAGAAAGTAGGAAATGTCGTAAAATAAAATATGAAGAGAGAAAACTAATTTATCAAGCAACTTTAAGATTATTATTAATTATCCAGCAAATATAAGGACGCTCACCATGCTCACATAGCACCATATCGCAAACATTACTATAAAAATAATTTAAGAACCGGTTCCTGATAATGTTGGCTAGTCAATATCAGACACAGTGAGTCACTTTTTGTTTTTTAGCTAATAATTTTTCGAGATAAAAAAAAATAATTTTAAAGTTAATCAATTCCAAGAACAAAAAAGTTGGAAAGTAATCGATAAACATACCAGAAAGACTCATTACTGCGTATGAACGACACTGACACTGAGTGTAACAACTGATACTACCAATAAATAATAAATAAATATAAATATTTCAAAAATATTCCAAAATTTTTTTTAATAAAGCATTTTTGAACATAAAATATGAACTTTTTTGATCTACACAATTTTATCAATATACCTACTGTATAAGTTTGATATTCGGCGCAAAAAATTTGTCTTGTATTTCGCAAATAAAGTTAAAAAGAAAATTTTAGCAAAAGCAAAGCAAAGTTGCCGTCACAAGATTTCAGTACATCTTTTTTTCTATTTAAATATAAAAGTCGATAAAGGAATCTTTCACTAATTTAAGTATACTCTAGATTTAACATATATGTATAGTAAAGAAAATAATTTTAATTTTAGTAAAGGTAATTACACACACACACACACACACACACACACACACACACACACACACAAATCTGGAAATGAAAAACTGCAGCATGTTTATTTAATCTATATTTATTCATCAGAAATAAATAGATATTGTATAAATATAAAATTTGTTTATTATCTCTTACATGCTTACAAAATATCACATATGATTACATATACGTATAAGTACGTAATGTATAATACATACTGACTGTAAAGCGCATAATATCTGTCATATATATATAATTTATACATAAAATTAGGTATTAGAAAATATTTGTATGTATGTACATAATAAATATGTGATCTATTAGGAAAGCTTTTTGTTAAAATCACAGATTATGCTTTGTAAAGCATTTATTTTCAAAACCGCACGATTACGAAAAATACATTACAATTCATTCCCATATTGTTTCAGATTCAATAAAGTGTGTTTATATTTAAAAAAATTATCGTTTATTTATCTTTATTTATAAAAGTCTCAATTTTTTTGTTATATTTAATATTGCCATAATATTGATATTGCAATAATAAATAATTTTTATATATGTTGATTATTCTTATTATATATTACATGTACACATTTTTTTAGAAATTTTCTAGAAAAAATTAAATTTTAACTATAAAACTTTATCTCTCTTTTATATGATAAAATTTGCTAATATTTGTTAGACTAACGATTTTGTTGTAATTATTCAGTAAACTTACTATTCAGTAATTATGCTATATAAATCATAAATAATAATAATTACGATAGTTCGTACATTCGCAAATAGACACATAATTATAATATATTGCATTTGTCACTGTTAGAAATGCTTCCTTTACATGTAAATGAAGCTCATGGTTATGAACGAAATTAAAAGTAATGAATGATTTAACTAAAAATTAAGTTACAGTAGTTACTCAAATATAATAAACGTATACATTAAATTTCACAAATTTTGATGAAATATATATTAAATTTCATGTACATGTATACAAATATACTTGACAGTTATAAATACATTAAATTTATAATGTAATGTTATGAAATTAAATTGTGTAACTGAAAAGTATATTAAATTTCATAAAATTTTTAACAGTGTATGCATAACTATCTACTTTTGTACAGAAATTAATTTTAATGACTAGTAAATCTCGCTATGAACTGTAAGGTCGCAATTAAACTATGCATTGAAGATTGAGATTGAAGATTGAAAATTGAAATTTGATCTATGAGAACAAAGGAATTTTAGTTAGCTATTATTTTAATTATTCAAATTTCAATCTTTCAATCTCCAATCTCAATCTTCAATGTGTAGTCTGATTCCAGCCTAACACTATTTTTGAAGATGACTAATTGCGAAGATCATACTTAGCTCTATATTCGCTAAATATTCCTTCCTTTTGTAGTATTAATATAAGTATAAATATTAATTATTAGTATTAATTTTATTAATACTGTTTTATTATATTATTTCTCTCTGAATATTGTAATAGAAAATAATTTAAGTATATGAATAATTATTTTCAGACTTATTCAGGGTTTGTTACGGCTAAAAATTGTTAACAATGCTAAATAGTTGCGGAGTTTTTACTGATTTTATTATCAATTACGCTTATTTAACCTTCTGCGAATCAGATGAGGTATGACCCAGCAAGATGAATTTCTATAACTTAAAAAGTACCGCGCATATGTTGTCAGTTTCGTGCAAATGGAGAGTGTATTGTTACCAATTATACTAAATTATAGTATATTTATAATGAAGTATAGCATAGGATATGAAATATACCCACATATAGTCCATGTTGATTTTCTGATTCGCGGAGGATTAACGATATAATACAGTCAGTCGTATCAGCAACGAAAAATTGTTTGTACGTATGAAATGAATTATATATGATGAATCGTTCCTGATAATTACTTCTTCATTTATATAGATAATATTGAAGCGTTTAAATGACTGTATTTCGAACGCATTATTTATCTTTCTGCAATGAAAAACTACCTCTCCATGGAAACATGCAATTTTTCTGTAAATTGAATTTTTTTTTCTTTTAATAACGTCGATATTGTTGCAAAAATTTAACTGCTTAATTTATTATTTTTATAAAATTATTTTTATAAAATTATTATTTTTATAAAATAAAATTCGTTATAGGTATACATTTGTTCTATATCTACAATAATTTTTTAATTAATTTTTAAAAACGATTAGTAAGATTTGAAAATCTAAGGTTAGCGAAAAGTCTAAAATTAAATGTGAATACTAATGTTAACAGCTGGTTATCTAAAAAGAGTTTATGTATTTAAGTGTATCAAATAATTATATTCTCAGTTTAATCATGGATCCATTTTATAAATGAATGCATTTATTTCCGAAAATAATAATTCTAAAAAAAAAAAAAATAATTCTAAATATTATCAACAATTTGCTAAAAGAAAAAAAAATTAAAAATTAAATTGCATTACATGCCATTATTACCGTTTGTGATGAATTGCGACGATGGTCATCATCGTTACTGCAAGTGATAACTTGCGGAGACTCTTCATTTTTACGAAGGATCTTCAAGGGTCTGTACGTATTGTATGTCAACCATAAATAATCAAGTATTAAACAAGTAATTATGATAAATATAGTAAGTAACCAGAACGAAAGCGACAGTAATAATTTTTGGAAGACCCCATACATATCGCCATCGTATTTTCTGAAAAGAATGTAAATAAGATTTTGTGATAAAGATTATTTTTGCTTAAAAATACTACTTTTGATACCCACAATCGTTTCGATTGTCGCAGTTTTTATACTTACATGTTTAAACCTGAATAGCCTACGGTAGTTACGAAAAATACTAATTCAGATAGCAATACGCTTAAAACGAACGGGATTGTCCAATATACACTGCGTAACAATATCTGAAATAACATTATCATTAACAACAAGTATAAATGTATATAATATTTATCAGTGATTCATTGAATTGTAATTAAATTGTTGAATTATTAAATTATACAAATAAATTTGAATATTAATTTGTTATTAAAAGCATAAAAATATATGAATTACTTGATCATTAAAAATATTTAAATTATTGAATTTTATTCTTTTGTGTGCATTTGTCAAAGTAAATCGTTTTACAACTTCAATCGAATATAAACCGCGCGTGATGTACCTGTAAATTTACTAGTAAAGTGACTATATGAAAAATGCAAGTGCTGAAAACCCAATGTCCAACTGGCGTGTTGTCATATAGATACGTAGGATTGATAGATGTTATAGCGAATACTGTAAAATACGTTATGCAGGCATGCCACATTCCTGAAAATAATGTAGTATAATCAGATCACCTATCGCGTTAATTTTTCATATAAACGTTACGACTTATGAAAAATATAAAATATTAATATGTGCACGAACCTAGAAACATCCATATTACGAATTGGGACCGTGACATTAAATAATTGTTTTTATTTAGTTTATATAAGTATGGATGTTCCATGAGTTTCTTCGCATTGTAATTCTGTTCTAATAGCCCGTACATCAATATCGGAAGCGACGTGAATATCAAGTTGAAAGTCATTAGAAACATACCGTCATAAAGTTCCTATAAAAATATATTTTGTATATAAATTCTTTATCTATAAAATCTAATCGAATATTAATTTATTCTCTTTTATAATTTTCATAAAAATAAGAATAGGTCTTTTTGATAATATTATCAAAAATCACTATATAATAAAAAATTTAAAAATATGTAAAAATTAAATAATAAATAAAGAATAAATAAATCTGTTTATCAATTCATGAGAATCGAGAAATAAATCCTTCACTTAAACATTAAATCTGAATTGAAATATATGATGTAAAAAGAAAAAAATTAATTCACTTACATGTTACGGGAATAAAATCGGTTTTTTCCACGTACAATAGAGAAACAAGTAGCGACGTTGTTCTTACCTGCGTGGAGAAACCATTGTGTATGCCGAACAGCACTTGCGGCGTTATGAATATTACGTTCTTGTAAAAGAAGAACTGCGTCAAAATGCTAATGCGCAGATAATACCAGTGCCCGTGCACCAGTAATGCTTTTCTCAGATACTTGAACTTCGTGAAGGCGAAGTCAGCAGACATCGACGCCTGACGACCTTCTTTTCCTAATATTCCGATACCCACGTGCGCTTCCTGTATCATCGAGACGTCATTACCGCCGTCGCCGATAGCTGCAGTGTGCGGTTGATTTCGTGCCGTTTTTATCAGATGCACAATCTGCAGAGATAAGCTATATTTAATATTCTTAATGATTTTTTTGCGTTTCTATACGAAGCGTTTGAGAATCGAGAAACGTTCAAACCTCGCTTTTTTGCAGGGGCGTCAATCTGCAACAAACAACTGCCTCGCAGGCCATTCCGACGGATTTTAATAATTCCGGGCAATTTCGTAATGTTGCTGCCACGCTGACACCATCAATTATTAATCCGTACTGCTTATATGGTTCCAGTTTTATTTTCCGTCTGAAAGATATAGTTTGTGCAGAGCTATTATAATATATTTTAAATTATATATTATGTAGAGTTGATATATTTTAAATTATATCATAAGCTTTCTTTAAAGAATTCTTTGTCTTTTAGATATGCATGAATATATTTTATAAATAATAAGAATAATTTTAGACTGTATATGTGAGAATACAATCAATAGAAATTAAATATCTANTGAATTATATATATATATATATATATATATATATATATATATACACTATATATTATATGTATATATTTCTAATCATTTGAACTACACATTGAATTGGTTTTTCGGACTTATAAACGCAATTAAACTACTGTAATAATATCACGAATTAAATTAAATTGACAAGCAATTTTTAATTATTTAATCAAGCATCATAAGATTGAAAGATATTAATGTGCTGAAAAACTATATTTAGATGTTAATGTGCTGAAACGATATATTATATTTTATGTTACATTATTATAGTTTCTTTCAAATAAAGTTATTCGCACAAGAATATAACATGTTACGTTAAGTATTGATCCTATTACGTAACAGTAATGTTAAACATTATGTTATGATTTTCATTGTGTTGATATACCTAAGCTTACTATCATATACAGGTTTCAGTTTACGATTCAATACTTAAGGTAATGCATACGGACGTTCTTGTGCGGAGAACCCAAAGCGACTTATACATGTATTATAAAACCAAAAATTATGTGCTCATTTATTTGTTACTTTGGTAAATTTTTGGTGTTACTATTAAAACAAGAATTACTGCGCGAGAAACAGTCAGGAAAACTTATGATAGTTAAATGAAATTAGAAAATACTTTGAATTTACAAACTGCACTTACTCGAAACTTGTGAGAATCAGCAAACAGGCTTGACCTGAGGTCTCGTTCATCAATCTTAAAACTTCGGTACCCTTCTTGAAATGGCCGCATAGAAAAGCGATGTTCTCTGCAGTCTCTGCCTTATCTCCAGTCAGCACCCATATCTAAAAGAATATATTTACGATTATAAATGTCTTTTAAAATTAATTCAATTTATTCAATTAATCAGGATTGTTTTTAACATTTTATTCTAAATAAGATTTTTAAAAAACTACTTTGATGTATGGTATAAAAATCTAGATATGTATATTCAAACATTTAATTGTATAAAAAATCTCTAATAATGGATTAAAATTAATAATATATTATATTAAAATAAATATAAAAAGTAATATGCAAAGATATGTATTAAATTAATTATCTGAAAAGTTATACAATTTAGAGTATAATTCCGAAAGCCGGCAAATGTGATCGACAAAGCAGAAACGAAGGTATACAACGCGGATAGTGAAAGATTTCTTTGGCAGTCTACACAAAGGCGGTGCAATGAACTAACTTTGATGCCAGCGACTCGTAAACATTCCAAGGTCTCTTCCACCTTGTCCTGCAGGCGATCTTCCACCGCAGTTACTCCGAGCAAGGTGAGCCCGCTCTCCATAAGATTGTACGCGCACGTTATATGCGTTTCTCTCTCCGCACCGATTATCTGTCTGGCCTCCTCGATGTTATGTATCAGGTTTTCGTATTCGGATTGGTTCATCTTTTTGTACGCCACCACCAACGTTCGCAGACCTCTCTGAAAATTAGAAAGAGATTCCAATAATTTCTGCAATGTAAAATACGATTGCAGCAACAAGAAGCAAAAAAGTATTAAAATTGTTTAAAATTTTTTGCTTCAGCTGTAGCTTTCGTTCTGCGATTGTCATAAACGGGATAATGCACCATAGAGAAATCAGCAACGTGAGCGTTAGTCTTTTGTGTCTCTCCTTTAGTTATCAACGGCATAACAGCAGAATCAGCACCCTTGCAGTATAACCAGATATCTCCTGACGTGTCTTTCACTATTACTGACATCCTCTTGCGTTCTATTCAAAATAAAGTTACGTTAGTGCTATTTATTGCTATTAAAATCATTTTATTTTTATCTATAAAATTAATTATTATTTCATCTCAGAAATTTCAACCCAGTAAGCAAGAAACATTTTGGAACATTTCAGTAACATTGTAGCAACGTTACAACGTTATATAGCAGTACTGCTGAAATATTCTAAAAACGTTTTTTGCTTATTGAGAATCTATTTCGATATTCACGTACCAGAGCTAAACTCTAGTATTTCTAATTTCTGGAAGATCAGATTACTGTTGTCGGTCTTGATGTGTATATGCTCGTTAGTATTCTTTTGTAAAACAACGCCGCATCTAGCACTCGCTTCCACCAACGCCTTTTCGTCTGCCGACGCCGCCTGCAATATGTTACGTGTGTTTGTATACCTTTTTATACAGATGTAATCGCGCATGATTCGTTTACACTTTATCTTAGATGGAAGTTTTTAGTGAGATCTTGTGATACGCTACCGTAAATATGTCATTTGCATATGTGAGCTATTATTACCTGATATTCCGGCAGATCCGGATGCATCATCAACGAGCTGTTGACCCTCGTGACTTTTTTCAATCTGAAACTCTCACGGAACAGAGTACGTCTGGCTATGACCTTGGGACGTAGACTCGATGGCGCGATTTGGACCAAGTGGCATAACGATATGCTTATCATGAAATGCCAAATTTCACCCTAAAATCATGAATCTTTTAATAATACTTTTTTAATAATTCTAAATTAAAGCAATAATTTTGTTAGTGTTGTTAAAAAAGTATTTAATAATATTTTTTTAATAACACTAAAATTATTGCTTTTTGGCAAACACAATACTATTAGTTATCTACGTTTACGATACTGATACACAATCATTCTTGATTATTATTGTTTATTATTAATTATAATTAATATTATTTATCATTAATAATTCAGTAATAACTCGTAAATAATTGCCGTCAAATATTGGAACGGTAATTAATTATACTCTTGCATCAAATTATCACATGACATGAATTGATTAATATCTTTTATATGATCTTTAAGTGATCTTAAGTTACAGTATATGAATTCTTTTAACTGAAATAATATTGTCTTTTTTTTACTAATAATCTCTTTAACGATAAAATCAGTATTTCTTCCTTTTTTTTACCTCCCACGATGACATTTTGATGGCCTCTGTCTCGTTTCCGTTTGGTGGCAATAAATGAAGATTTCCGTCGCAATCTTTTTCCATGTACACGTTGCCGTTAACTGAGCAACGTCTGAACACCATCAAATTTTCAGTGAGTGTGCCAGTCTTATCGGTAAATAGATATTCAACCTGGCCAAGTTCTTCGTTTAAGTCTGACGAATTGGCGAGCGCCGGCTGATCGTTATCCTTGTCGTACATATCCAAGTCCCAACCGAAGAAGATGGAGCCGAGAAATTTTTGCATTTCTATTGAAAAGCACGTAAATCTTTACCGATATATTGTAGAATTATTTTTTACGATCGTATCTTGTAGTCTTTAAAACTTTTAAGTGAGTCTCACTCTTAAAGATTGAAGATTGATACTTTTTTTCAAGATTGGCTCAATTTTTATTCTTTAAAAGACTCCACTTCAAAAAAATTCAGGGAGTAAATGTATATAATGTAAAAATTTATATATATGTATGTATATAAATTTTTACATAAACGCAAAAGAAATTTATCAATTTAAATAATTTCAAACGTTTTATAAATAATATGTTATGCTAAATAAAAATGTAAATAATTTTAACTTAGATTTTTTTTCTTTAAAAAAGAAATTGTGCAAGTAAGGATATCTTACCAATGGTGACATACAATGATATCGGTACGATGTAATTGAATAAGACAAGGAAGCTCAAAATATCCTTAATTAACGTACAAAAATTAACCTTGGGTAGTGGACCTAAGTATCTTTCCCATACTTGTTGAGTGTCAACATATAGTTTCAGTATGGTACACATTACCACTTCAGTCAACAGTATCATGACATATATAATAAGATACTTATTGATAGATCTACGAATGATAACGGATAAATGTAAAGTTGATACAAATCATCTCTCTTTATAAATAGAAATATTTCTTTAAACTTATTCGCAATGTTTGCGACATAGTCATAGCGAATATTCGAGTGAAAGACGTACACAGAGAGAACGATTTTGCTGATGAAGTATCCAAAAATTTAGCTAGATACAAATGAAAATAATTTTGTTAAGCCATTAAAATTTTTAAGTAGAACACTTAAACTGATTGCTAGAATGTCAACATTTTTGAATACTTCAGCAAAATTGTTTTCCCCGGGTAGAAATTATTATGTCTTACAAATTAATATAATAGATATTACAGAATAAACCTCGGACGTAATTACTTTTCGGCAGTGGAGAATTTATTGCTGACTATCTTTGAATTGAGCGACAATTTTGTGTCCTGTCCGGTGTAAACCGCGCAGCCGACCACGTACTCGGTATCTTTCAGTCTAGATCCGCGTAGTAAAAGATTTTCTATTGTTAAATGCCCGTTGGTCGTTTTGTCGCCATCGTTAATCTCAAGTTTGCCGTGAAAGATGTAAAGATTAGCCAAAGGTTCCTGACACGTAATTGTCGCTTGCATTGCCACTATATCCGTAAGCGACATTGCTGAAACCACTTTCGGCACGTGTAACGTCTAAAATTATATATTTATAATTATGGTAAACAGATTATGACGAAAAATATTTCTAGAGATATACAAAAATTTTCATTTTCTCTGACGTAAAGTTTTGCCTGTAAAAAATCCCACTTTAAAAAAGTTTATATAGTGTAAGGATAACTACTTTTAAGTTTGTTTCGCCGTCAAGATTGGATGTCGTGACGTAACAGCAACCCGGAGTCTCGCTATAAAGAAGAACGATATCACAAGGTACATCCTCATCTCGAGAGACTTTCACAAGATCGCCGACTATTATCTGTTCGCAATATATCTCCTAAAACGTATTATATATTATTTATGAATAAAAAATAATTACCCGATCTGACGATTCTAGATTATAAGAAATTATCTTATCTTTACTTTAATCTTCAAATCAGAGCCATTGAAAAATTTTACAACAGACACGTAAACATATACATATTTTATATAATAAATTTTATATGAATACCCGGGAAAAAATGTTTTATATATAATTATATAAAAAAAAATTAAAGAGAAATTTT
>JAANIC010004466.1:1608832-1643758 GCA_017607545.1 Acromyrmex charruanus | reverse complement strand
AGTTATTATATTTTTGTTTTATATATAATTTTATATAATTGTATATAAATGGACATATTTTATATATATAATTATATATAAAATTATTATATGTATAATTTTATATAATTTTATATAATTTTATATAATTACATATAAAACATTTCTTCCCGGATATGCATTAAAAATTTTATTACAGTAAATATAGAAATATTGTAAACTTATATTTTATTTGTTTCATTACTATAAGCGTCAAAATTAATGAAATCTTTAAGTTAGCGTAGGCAACGCGCGTGACGAACCTGTTTGCATTTGTTACGGATGACACTGACTGATCTCCGATTATCTCGTTTATCTATTTTGTAGCGTAGATAATCTTCGTATCCCTGTTTACATGCTGTCACTAAAATGACAAACGACAGAGGCAAGGCACTGGTTAATGGCGAAATTGACGACTGTATAAAAACCGCGATTATCGTCATGAGTAGAAAGTAAAAATTCGCCATTCGCCGAAATTGCTCGAAGAAATTCTTTGGAATGAAGTTCCATATCGTATACTGCAGACAGATTAGATCAGATAAATGCAATTTATATCGCTTATATTTTTAACGAGAGTTGAAATACAAGAATGATGATAGCCATTTCGAGATATCAGCTAAATACGGCTGATGTATTACAAACTGAGTTTCTTAATATTAAAGCTTTTAAATTTCATAAGATATAGAAAATGGGAAATACCTTGTGCGATATGACGCGATTGCTAACAAAATGTTTTTCTTGTGAATCGTTTCCAGAATTAATCTCTACGACTCTGTGATCGCTAAGTGCTGAGGATGTCGTACCCTGTAAATGAAAGCGTATATCAGCTTATAATTTAGATATAGTTGTGAATTGAATTTGAGCAAGTTAAATTTTTTGTTGTTCAATCTGAACGATGTCGAAATGGAATATTTTGTGAAATTTTTAGATACGTAGTAAATTTAAGTATTAATCAAATACTTAATGTTGCTAAATTATGCATAATATATTATTTTGTTTAATTTAAAACTAACAGTTAGTATTAAATGCTTTTAAATTAATAAAATGAAATGTTAAATAATTTTATTGAATTACAGATACTATTAATTTAATTTATTTTAATTTATTTTAAATTACATTAAATTATAGTGTATATCATCAAATTATGTAAAATTAATCGTCTAGATATAATTAAATAATATATTTTTTATGTTTTAAATAATACATTTTTTTTTAAATAATTTGAAGGAAAGAGATCACTTTTATGAAAATGCAATTTATATATAAGACGCTTTTGAGGAATAAATTTTCTAAGCAATAAGAACGTGAAATTCTTTTCAAATTTCGTTTTTTATTTTCATCAAAAACAAAGATCGATCGTGCATTTAGCCAATCTTGATGTAAAAATTGAAAGGTTAATCGGAAGTCCACACGATGGCATAAAGTATAATAATATCGTGCATATAATTCCGTTCACTCAGTCGGATTGTGAGATAGAATTCAAAATTTCTCGGTTGTTCGACATTTTCATTATTTCTCGCCTATTCTGGCACTCGTATGTGCTGCGACGACAAATGGGGCCATGTATACAAAAATGCAATATTATCGGAAAGCACAATCTATGTTGTGGTTACATCGACAATTTGTACACTATCTTTACTCCAGCTGGAAAAATTCTAAATGTAGATCAATTACCAAGCAATTTTACAAAAATATCCCGACACGCCACAAACACGACTCTGACAATGGCGATAGGAAGGATAACATCCTTAATATGATCAATAATCAGTACTTGGATCATTTGTACAAGGCATGGCTCAAAGATCGAAAATCCGTAAGTTCCTCATGGGACTCGTATTTTAAATCGATCCATACGGAAAATCCTAAGGACTCTTCTTCCAAGCCCAATTCAATACGCGTCAGTTCGTCTCCCAAGTTAATGGCATCGGAAAGCCGACAAGCAGACAAGAGTTTCTTAAAAACAGACAAGAGTGAGTTTTGATAAATTCTATATTATAGTCGTTTCCTTATGACATAATCGTTTCCTATTGACACAATATTGGCCCAATATATCTCTAACCAATGTATTGCCAGTAAATTGCTCTATCAGGGGATTAATATTAAAATCACAATATTGATAATTATAATTTATGCGATTTAAATAACAATTATAAAAATTTAAAAAGCTGAATAATGATTTTATAATTATATCGTATTACATTTTATGATTATGAGAGAAAATAAATTAATATAATATAATTTATATTATATTATATTATATCCATAATAATTATAAATGCATTCTGTGGACTAATTAGAAGTAGAACTAATCATGTTTATTTTTTCGGATAAATGTCTAACAGGATCATTTTTTCTGAAAGAATCCGTTCGGAGAAAATCGGACAGTCAAATGCAGGGAGATCAATACATAATCAGCGCACTCGATATTAATGCTACGATCCGAGCTTATCAAGTTCTTATTTCTTGTGTGAAATTCTTGCACTTTCTTACACCCCCATATATCCATGTTTATTCCTTTTATTTATTCAAAGGCACGTGGTCACTTGATAGCTGACACCGATCCATTAGGAATACAGAATCCGGAGTCAGCGAAGCTGCAGGGTACCGCAAATTTGCCGCCCGCGATCGTAGTGCGGCAGCATCTCAAGGGAATGACGGAAGCGGATATGAATAGAGAATTCCCTCTCGCATCCTTGACTGTTATTGGGGGCGACAAGAGGAGCTTACCACTGCGGGAGATACTGACGAGGCTCAACAAGATTTATTGCGGTCATCTAGGCCTCGAATACACGTATATTCATGATCTCAATATGGTATGCACTACATGATCTTAATTAAGAAGAACGGTGAATATTTTATCACAAGCATTTGATTACACTTTGAAAGGAACGGTTTTGCGTCTAAAATTTAGATAGGTAAAATTTAGGTATAGATTCGAAAATAATTTTCTTGAATTATTAAAATAATTATGTGAGAAATCCTAGCATGATGAACAATGTTGCAAAAGTTTTACAACATTTTAGCAACCAGTTTGAGTGTTCTATTTAATTATTTTGATAGTCCAATAAAGTTATTTTTAAATCTGTGTATATTATATCTAGTTAAATTTTTAAATACTTCAGCAAAATTGTTCCGTGTATACAGATAGTATACACGGATTTGCAGAATGATTTGCAGTTTATATCCTGTACAGTATTTTTGTGATATCTTGAAGGTGATATCTTCAGCTTATCGTGTAAATGTTTGTTGATAGATTAGATTACAAAACTATTTTATACTGATTATAGGCTGTATTAGATAAAATATTTATTTGAAGTCAGACTTTAGCTTAGTAATTAATATAAAAATAGTTAGGAAAAAAGAACTAGAAAGATGTTTATTGAAATTGATTTTAAAAAAAGAATCACTGCGCGCCATGAAAAGTATGAAAAGCGAAATTGTGCGTTTGTGAAGATTTTAATTAATCTAGGAATTTTTTTATGTTTGTTTAAAGGATGTATAGGTTTTAAAGCAATTTTCATAAAATACGTAGGATATGTAGAATTAGTATTCATTTTATTAGTTAGATTGGTAGAGAGAAAAGTATTCGTTTTATTAGTTAGATTGGTTGAGAGAAAAGTTTGAGAGACCGGGCGCCTGGGAGTTGCCTGCGGAGCACCGGAAATGGACCTGGATGAATATCATGAGGGCCGTAAGTTTCGAGAACTTTTTAGCAAAGAAATACGGAACGGAGAAGAGATTCGGGTTAGAAGGTTGTGAATCGTTCATACCATCCATAGCGGAATGCATGGAAACTTCAGCGCTAAAAGGTGATTAAATTAATTCTTGAATCACATAGGTATTAGTTTAAGTAAAGTTTGAAAGTGATTCCTGAGCTTCCATTGACAGTGTGTTCCATTAATGGTACATTTTATTATATTTTTATTTTATCCTATTCACCAGGAGTCGAAAGTGTAGTTATTGGTATGGCACATCGTGGTCGTTTAAATACTTTGGCGAATATTTGCTTGAAACCGATGAGCCAATTATTCACTCAATTCAACCCGATCGCTCTGGAAGGATTCGGTTCTGGTGACGTGAAGTATCATCTCGGGACGTACTCAGAGAAGTTACTAGAAAGGTGCAAAAAACCATTGCAATGCAAAATCGGTTCTAATATGCGAAGCATCAAGCATCGATGTCTAAATTTGTATTCCAAGTTGCAAAGAGATGTAGAGAGTCTGAACATTTATCATATTTGATTTATTGCGACTTTTGTAGAACCAAGAAGAAAATGCTTGTTACCATAATGGCAAATTGTTCGCATCTGGAAGCAAACGATCCGGTCATAGTCGGTCGTGTTCGTGCCGAACAAGTCGATAAAAGTGACTCTAAACGTACATATCGAAGATGTGTAATTTCCTAACAGACGATAATAGACTTCCTTTAAATACATCCTAAAAATAAGATTCTTTCAGACGGCAAAAGATCATTAGCTATATTGGTTCACGGTGATGCCGCTTTTGCCGGCCAAGGTGTCGTTTACGAAACAATGCATCTCACCAATTTACCGGAGTATACAACGGGTGGTGTCATGCACATCGTAATTAACAATCAAGTAGGGATAACAGTTTCTCTTTGACAATGTTTACCAAATTTTTCAAAATTAATTAACTGAGTAGACTTTAATTAAAATTTAATTACCTAAAAACTTTTTAAAAAAAAAATTCACATCAAGATAAATTAAAATCAAAGTTAATATTTAAGTAAAATCAGTATTGAGTGTATTAATTAATATAAATATACTTTTTGTATGCATTTATTTTTTATTAACATTAAATTATTAGACGCTGAATAACAAAATGTTAAACAACTTTAAATAATTATAAAGTGTTAGCAAATGAGAATAATTTGTTTTAAATGTATGTTAATAATTGTAGATTGGTTTTACAACTGATCCAAGATATTCACGATCTAGTGAACATTGCACAGATGTCGCACGTGTTGTTAACGCTCCTATTTTTCATATACATGCTGATGATCCTGATTTAGCGACTTACTGCAGTAAGGTGGCCAGCGAATATCGGTAAATTACAATGCTATTTTTAATCTTTACTTCAAAAGATTCTATTTTAGCTGTTATTTCCTGTTATCTTTTAATTGTTTAATCTCAGAGTGTGTTTCATTTAAATAATGGAAGCTTATTAGTATAAGTGCTAAATAAATTAATATAAAATTTGTTTAAGATAACATATTTTGCGATGAAAATTAAAATATTTTTTATAACTAAATAAAATTTTTTTAAATTCTTTTCAAAAAATTTTTTTGCGAGGAGAAATTATATCTAAATTATGCAAATAATTAGTTCCTTCAGTAAAAAAGCTGAAAATTATTCATAATAAAATATAAAAATAAGAACATATTATAAGTGCATTAAATTAGAAGAATTAATAAAGGAGACTTATTAATTTATCATCAGAGCTACTTTTCATAACGATGTGGTAATAGACATCGTTGGATATCGAAGAAACGGTCACAATGAGATGGATGAGCCGATGTTAACTCAACCGCTCATGTACAAGCGAATAAAAGATCACCCTAATGTTTTGTCTATATACTCCAATAAACTACTTAAAGAGGGTGTGATAACAGAAGCTTTCGCAAAGCAGGTTGGAAGACAATAATTTAAGGAAGACAATAATTTAAAACTGCTTTAAATCCTGTCATTTAATCCTGCTGTTATGCATATGCACGTGCAATTGTTTTTTGTGTGTAGGAAATAGAAAAGTACGTGAACCATTGCGAAGAAGAATTCACAAAAGCACAGACGATCAGCTCGATACAAATGAGCGACTGGCACGACGTGCCCTGGACTGAATTCTTTTCGAATCAAACTCCGAAAAATAAAATTCCGCCGACTGGTATCGATCTCGCGACCATTAAAACGATATGCATTGCTATATCCACTCCTCCGAAGGACATTGACTCGCATGTTCAAGTTAGCTGCAAATCATACGAGTTACACCATGGGAGCAAAATGGATTAATTTTTATTCTGTTTTACATAGAAATTCCTAATTTGCGACTGACAAGTTTAATTTATCTTAGTACTCATGAATGATTTCTATGAGTTTTCAAACTTTTATAAAGTTTACCACCCAGCAAAAACGAGAATGGATTAAAATAGATTGAAATTTTTTTCTATCCAAATGTATATTTTAAATAGCGAATACTTTTTTTGGGATTTAATTGGATTCAATTGGATTCAATTAGATTCAATTGGATGCAATTGGATTGAAAAACTGCATTTTTTATTCAAAAATTTGAATTGAACAATATTCACAATTGTGCACAGAAAAAGCTAATATTATTTTTAGATTGAAAGGCATAAAGATATGCTCCATGCAATTTCTATAAATGAATAAAAATGCATTCAGGATTGAAAAGCATTCATTTTAACGTTAATTCGTGAATCAATATTTCTGAAAATTTGAATCCATTTCAATTCATTTCAATCTATTCTCGTTTGCTGGGCAATTAGCTAAGGAACAGGAAGGGTTGGTTTAAGGGCGGAACAAGTTTTAGATTGATTACACTAGTTCATAAATTTTAAATCATTTTTAGTGCAAGAAAAGGAAACAATTTTTTAAAATGTATTTTGGAGCGCTGATTTCAAATCTGTCGTTAGAACAATTCCATCGATTTGAAATTTTACTCTCTAAATCTGAATCAGTGAATAGTCACTAATTACCCACAGTAGTTATATTTGGCACTGGATAATCAATGAAGTTCAACTAAAAAAGGAAGAATGTTTCAGTATTATATAACTAAAATATTGATAGTTGCATGTTAATTTTAATCTTTTAATACCATATTCATTGAATTTATGCACTAAAACAAGATTAGTTCAATCACATAATAAAGATTAGCTAAGTTAGGAATCTCACATTTCATTCATTGATTACCAGTGGCATACTTGGCACTGATATCAGTGATTATCTACTAATTCAGATTTAGAGAATAAGATAGCATTAATTTTAAGATCTAGCATGTTAATTTTTAAGATGTGCACTTTTTTCAAATAATTAACATTAAATAATTTAGAATAAATAATAAGCACATAAGGTGAACGTTTCCACCAGAATTTGATGATAAGACAGTTGAGAAACATTATCAGGGGTATTAAGATGAAAATTGGAAATTATATTAAAAAAAAAAAATTAAACTTTTAAAGCTACTAAGTTGTGTTCTAATTTTAATAAAACTTCATTATGTGGAAAAAAAATGTCTTTTCTTGTGTTTTGAAAATCAAACTTGATGGAAATACATATTTCAATAGTAGATTCGGAATCAGCGTTGAAAATTATTCTAGAAACAGTAGTGAAAATTATTCTATTTTTATATGACTTTGCATAAAACCTTTGTAAATTAGTATTATTATTTGGATTTGTCTATCGAACATATAGGTATTGAGAATGATGGATAGGCGAGCGAAACTGATGGAGTCCCGGCAAGCTGACTGGGCGATGGGGGAGTGCCTGGCCTTCCTCAGCCTGTTGAAGGAGGGTCACCACGTCAGATTGTCCGGACAGGACGTCGAGCGTGGCACCTTCACTCAACGAATACACATCGTTCACGATCAGAACAGAGATAAGACATATAAGAACATGTTGCGCGATGTTTTCCCGAAGCAGGGACTATACACCGTCTCGAATTCGTCGCTATCGGAATATGGCGTGTGTGGTGAGGAAAAATTAGTTTGCTATTAACCGACTATTATGTCATTGTATTGATAACTATATCTATTTCGGCTAGGCGTCTATCTTATCTAGTCTTATCGATAATTCATTCGTTTATTTCATTGCTAATGCCATGAAATGCGCAACCCGGCGACCTCAATTCTAAACAGTTATTTCAAGAACTGTTGAACTGTTAAATTTTTACATTTTAACAGTAACTCGAAACGGCCATAAATTACAGCAATTTCGTTAAAGATACATGATTGATCTTGTGCTACATATATGTGCTTTTATTATAATTAGCGCCAAGACCGTGAGTCTTGACTCTCTCTCTCTCTCTCTCTCTCTCTCTCTCTCTTTCTCTCTCTCTCTCTCTCTCTTCATTATTAAATTGGCTGTACACACATTCAAGCAAATTTGTTAAATACACTTGCGCAAGCTGCTTGTGCAAACTTAATTGTTATTTTGATTTGCACAAATGACTTTTCTGACACACATACACGTTCAAATAAAGCACAAGCATATACTTGTTTTTATACCATATAGTCAAATGAATTCAAAATGCCGTCATGTTACTATCAGTCAATAGATGTTGATAAACTAAGGACAAGATGCTTCCTTATAATGCAAAATGTCTGTTGTCCTCACATGAATTTTAAATGTGATGACAAGTTGTCATCAAGATTGTATGTAAAATATACGTGCCATTAATTTGCCATTATGTTGTCGATATGATACTTTGTATGAAATGCTTGCTCATTGCGTGTTGTCATTTTAACATAATGCATTATTAATTCTCAACGTTTGTTCTTGAAATTTTAAATTGGTGATATCTATTTGTTGCTAACTCAGTTCGTATATAAGATTCCGATGTCAACAAATTGCTGTAATTTCACAACTCGTACAGTACATTAGTTTGTCTATTATTATATTTAGAACAAATTGTTTCATAACAAAAGAAATGTAAAAGATAAAATATTATCGATCTCTATTAAATTAATATTATCAATCTTTTGTAAATTAAAGAAAACAAAGAAAATTGAGATATAATGTTGGGAAATCAAAAATACTCCACGCGAGTAATGTATTACACTGAAAGAAAAGGATTGGCTGCTGCAGCAAATTGAATGGTAAAATATGGCATAGCATTTTTAATTGGCTGCTAATTTTTAGTTGTAGCAGTCAATTGTTAGTTGCGTTAGCCTATTTGCAATGTTAGTATAGGATTTCGATAGGCTAATGCAACAAAAAATTGGCTGCTACAATCAATTAAAAATGCTATGCCATATTCAATCTTTTCTTTCAGTGTAGGGTTAATAAAATAAATACAGATGATATATATCGAGATTTATACAATATTAGAGATTTATTTAATAAATAATGAATAACTCATGGCAGCTTTAATAATTAATATCTTACGAATGTTTGGCGAGAAAAGGTTTCGAACTGGGATATTCGTCGTACAATCATAATACTCTGACAGTCTGGGAAGCACAATTCGGCGACTTTGCCAATAACTGTCAGGTAACTTTAACGATTATAGCTTTCTCTTTAGCAGAAATTTGATTTTCTTACTTTATTATAAGTTTGATTTTTGTTTTAAGTGTCTTGATAAGACACTTAAATTTCTCTTCTTAATTAAATTAATTCCTAATTAAAGTTAAAATTAAATGAAGCATCAATCTTCGTATTCATTGTTTCAAAAAAACAATCGCGATATTTTATAAAAATATGTGTCACATGCGGCTTCAATTGATCTTCAGGTCATAATAGACTGCCTGTTATGTTCCGGACAAACTAAATGGGGTAGGCAGACAGGATTGGTACTATTATTGCCGCACGGTATGGAGGCTCAGGGACCGGAACATTCATCCGCGAGATTGGAGAGATATCTTCAGCTGTGCGACGACGAGTGTACTCACTTACCCGGAACGGAGCCCGATGCTCCCGTCGGTCAAACTGTCGAGCAAATCATGACAAAACAGCTTTTCGAGATAAATTGGATCGTCTGTAATCCCACGACACCTGCCAATCTCTTTCACCTTCTGCGCCGACAAATGTTGATGCCGTTTCGCAAACCATTGGTTAGTTCAGTCTTTATTTACGCGAAGTATTCGTCACCATTGTTACGAGACAATATTCGCCAAACACTTTTACTAAATATTTTCCATCACTAAATATTTTTCTCATGCTTTTTGCTTGTAATATTTTTTTCTCGGTATTTTCAGAAATATTGGCCCATAAAATTGAATCCAAAAATTTACGTGGCACATTATATCATTTTACTTTTAATAAATTAATTAAATAAATTAAATAAATTAATTTAATTAATGATTAATTTTTTAAAATAAAATTTATAGCTACATTTGTAACTACAATAAGAAAACATAGATCTGGTAATACATACTCTTGGCTAGGAGTTTGAAGCAGTAAATTCTGTTTTCTTTATAATGTTATGTAGAAAAATTATGTAAATGTGTGATCAAACTGATCCTTTAATATAATAATAATCAATAATTTTTAAAAATACGGAAAAATCACTAAAATCCATCACTAAATATTATATTTTCCTCGTGCTTTTTGCTTGTAATACTTTTTTTTGTATTTTCAGAGATATTGGCTCATAAAATTGAATCCAAAAATTTTCTTTATGTCTAGTGACACATTATACATACCATTTTACGCGATTCGCGAAATATTTCATTGCGTGACAATGAACGACAAGAGTCTTCGAAACATGTTCGCGTACGCGAGTCGACTGAATACCTAACATTACATAGATATATTCGTATCTTCTAGTTTTTACCGACATAAATTACAATGCGATAGTAAAAGAGCTAGCCACATTAAACGCTACAACTACCAAGTTGCGATTATTGTTGTTTTCCAAGTATTGCCAGTCCTTCAGTTTTTACGCACATGTCACAAGCGTAATTACGGATAATTCAATTATTTCATCGAATTTATATTATCAAGAATTTTTTAAGATGCTTAATCAAATTTTTTTAAGGCTCATCTAACGTCGCACATAATGAATCGTTTTGATTTTTATGTTTATCCGTTATAATAATCACATCTCAAATCTGGTTTATAGGGTTGGGAAAGTTAATGTTTTTTTAAAATTAAATTAAGTTAAAGTTAATGGGTTATAAAATTAATAAAATTAAATTGAAAGTTGAAGGAATAAAGAATTAACTTAATAAAAGTTAAGTTAAGATTAAATTAATTTAAGTTTAAAGAAAAGTTAATTTTGAAAAAAATTATTTTTGAAATCAGAATGTCCTAATTTTTCTTAAAATAAGATTACTTTAAATAATCCTTACAAATATAGATTATTAGACAAATTTATTATAATTTTATATCATATAAGTTACTTATATATAATAAGAGTCACATCATAAGGTGTTTTTGTCAAAATCTTGCGAGAGAGAAAGGTATATGTTTGCATTATTTCTCTTTCTTTAACCTTTATCTAACTTTTTTTAACTTTTGAAATGACTGTTCATCATGTTTACGACTAGATATTTGTTACAAAAAATATACGTAAAAATTTAGAAAATGGGTGGATGTGCAACTCTGTTCTACAACAATTCTTCATCTAAGGCTCATTTCATATTTATGTTGCTGAAATATGATGTTTGTGATACCTAAAATTAGTGTGATTCAAATATTATATAAGCGGGAATTGACAATATCTAGCAAGTCAATAAAAACTAGCTACCGTATGGTGTGACTCTTATTGTAAAGTCTCTCATCATAAAATCATTGAACTTTTTCTAAATTAGTTTTCTAATGTTTAAGACTTTATAGAAAAAAAATATTAGCATTAAGAAAGGTAGACAAATTTTCAATTTAAAAAAAGTTAATAAATTAAAGTTTAAAAGTAATTAAATTAAGTTAAAAATTAATACATTTAAAATTAACTAAGTTAAGTTAAAAGTTATTAACTTTCTAACTTTTTTTTTTAATTTTTAACGTTTCAACTAGTTCCTACCCAACCCTGCTGATTTATTGTATACATGTTATTTAGATTATTATGAGTCCTAAATCATTGCTTCGTCACCCGATGGCGATATCGAATTTCGAGGAAATGGGACCGGGTACGAGCTTTAGACCTATTCTACCGGATCTTTCCGTGAAGTCCGAAAATGTGAAGAAAGTATTGCTCTGTACCGGCAAAGTGTACTACGATTTAATCGTCGAACGACAGGAAAAACAATTAGAAGATAAAATAGCGATTATCCGAATCGAGCAGCTCTGTCCTTTTCCGTATCATTTATTTGCAAAAGAAATGGCAAAATATCCACGAGCAAAAGTGAGAAGTTTTCGATTAATACACTCTTACTGATATTTAATAGTAGAACTATACTACACATATGGATCTGTGAAATTTTCAAATCGTCAATATTAAAAAATTTTTTTTTTTTTTAAATATTTTACAATTTAATAAAAAGATTTAAAACGTATAAAAAGAAGAGCATAAAAAAGATTTAAAAAGTGTATGTATGTGTGTGCGCGCGCGCGCGCGCGTGTGTGTATGTGTGTTAAAATTTGTAAACAGTGAATGTGAGGCAATGTTTCCAAGTCCTATAGTCCTATAGTGCTCTGTATGACTAATATCATCCCTGAGTTTGAGCGTTTTATATCTCCGCGTATGGTCTAAATGCTATGAAACAAAAGCGGTGGGAATGACGATAAGCAAAATCAAAATGTGCAAGTCGGTTGCAGGCCTACAGTCTACATGTTTTTTTTAATTTTTTACTCTATGATACTTTCCTAAAAAAAATTTATTGAGAATATTTTCAGCAGTGTTATGTATAAAATTTCGGGAAAACAGATGTTAGGCCACACACGTTCAAACAAATTTGTCAAATATAGATACTTGCGCAAATTTGAACGTGTGTGTTAGAAAAATCATTTGTGCAAGGTAAAATAACTGTGCAGTTTTCTGACATATTTAAATAAATTTGCACAAACAGCTTGCGCAAGCATATTTGACAAATTTGTTTAAACGTGTGTAACCGACCTAAGACACTACAAAAAGAAATGTAACTTGCATATAGAAATCTAATACTATAAGTCAGTATAAGCTAATTTAATATTAAAAGATAGCAATTAATTACATATTTCAAATATTAAAAGCACTGTTTAGTGTTAAGTTTTAATATTAAAAATATGTAATTACTGTCTTTTAACAATAAATTGGCCAGTAAGTATTAGATTTCTGTAATGATTTTATGGTTGGCAAGCACTTATTTTTTCAAAGATGTTTAATCAGTGACAATTGAAAGATTGTTTCGAATTATGTTTCTATATATACAGATCATGTGGCTGCAAGAGGAGCATAAGAATCAAGGTGCTTATTGTTACGTGAGAGATAGGATAGCCTTAGCCTTGGGCATTTTGCTGGAGGACGTAAAATACGGCGGCCGCCCTCCTTCGTCGTCGCCAGCGACCGGTAGCAAAATTATTTACGAGAATGAGTATAATAACATGATAACAGCCGCGATGAAGCTTGATTAATCCTTTGGAAATTGCTATAAAACTGTATATCAGAAGAAACATTTTCTTTTTTGAGAAAACATCACATACATATTGTAAGAAAATGTATTTGTATCGCAAAATGTATTGTAAGAAGAAAAACTGAATCAAATTGTTGTTTTAAACATTTATTCAATCAAGCGTTTAATAATGATAAGAGATCATATTTGCGATTAATTTTGATTACCGAATTGCGCGTAACTCACTCACCAGCAGACTCGAATATTCGGTGTCTTCCTGCGTCGTGCACGAAAGAATTATTCCATTCAAACAATTCCACATTACATTTTCGTTTTTTATCGGACTTCCGGAAGACTTCCTAGATACGAGTCGCAAGGACGCACGACATGGGACTAGAGTTAAAGTCGATTAAGCTAGGAAGGCGCTAATGATTGTCGGTACACACATGCAAAAAGAATTTACACCTTGAACTAAGGTCACAATTATTAACGGCTAAAAATAATTTTATTTGCGATAGTGGCTAACAGTGACTTTATTGTTTCCGTCTTAAAATGATATTTATTGTATCGAGAAATGTCGTTACGTCCAATACAGATTGCTTGAAATTTAGCGAGCAAGAATTTCTACATTTCTATGTGAAATCTGAAGATATCGGTTTGAAGTGACAAAGGAGTGGTTGATAAGTGCATTGATAATCGTTTGCCTTTATCAAACTTTACACGCGTTCTTCAATTTGAGTTTTTACTCATTCAAGGAACAAACTTAAATTATCGGAATTATTATTGACCTTCTGTCTTAAATCTGAAGATAGTCAATACACGTTATGCAATGCTATTGTAATGTGATTATTGTTGAAGTTCAAGTTTAATGCCCTCATGAATATTAATTAACAATGATACATACAAATGAAGAAGTTCATCGAAAAAGAACTCACATATCCCCAATCAGTACAAAATATTTAAAAAATATTTTTCGAATATTTATTAAATATTTTTTTATTAAATAAGTATTTAAAAAACATTGTTTATTGATTGGGTCGCTTTTCGTACTTGAAATTTACTTTTCTGAAAACGTTTGATAGTGATATAATTAAATATCTTTATAGATAAAACAATATAAAATAATATTTTATAAAATAATATTTTATATTGTTTTATCTATAAAGATATTTAATTATATCACTATCAAACGTTTTCAGAAAAGTAAATTTCAAGTACGAAAAGCGACCCAATCAATAAACAATGTTTTTTAAATACTTATTTAATAAAAAAATATTTAATAAATATTCGAAAAATATTTTTTAAATATTTTGTACTGATTGGGGATAAAATAATATTTTATATCGTAACAAAAGAAAAAAAATGCAATGGTAACTTCTCAAGCGAGAAGTGCTCGCACATGACATAATAATTTCTTACCATTTCGTCAAGTTGAAGACGTTCAAAACGACGTGTGGTTTTAACATCGAAAGGAAACGTACCACTCGGTCGAATTATTTTCTCTTTATTTTTACACTTACACTTCGATAAGAAACGCGAACTTCATTTTTTTATCATACATTCATTATATCCTCCCTCATTATTGTCAGATAAAAATATATTTCCACAACACACTGTCCACCGAAATCGAAGTCAATTCATTCGATCGTTATTTTTGATCTTTCTGCAGCAGTCTTTTTTGCTGTTGTCTAGGCAATTGTTTATGCGGCATGTACTGTAAATAAATTCTTTTTCTTGAATAATTCATGTATGGAAAAAATACATTTTTATTGCATACATGATAAGTAGACGATAGATAGTCTATAAAGTGATTTAGAAAAAAAGTTCAAAATAAAGATTGCGAGGAATGAATAATTATTGTAATTAGCAATGATAAATAATAAGTTTTTTCAAGAACGTAAGTAATAAATAAATAGTGAAAATAAATCTTTAACCCTCTATACTTTTTTGTGATTCTAATTTTAGAAAAAAAAAAGATTAAGCGATTGTTGTCGGTTGCTTGACAATGGTGATAAATTATCACGCAGTTGAAAAATGAGGAAATGTTCGATGTTGTTATTTTAGTTAAAATGCCACTAGACATTAATATTTCTTTCTCTTTTTTGACTTTTTTACTTACTAGTTTTTGTTATGGAACGTATTGACGGCAATATTTTCCGTGAGCGGCACCGATATCGACTATCTGTCAGCGAAGGGAAATCGATACTGAAAATACTGGTCGTGACAACGGATAAGAAAAATCTTTATCAAATGATTTGCGCACCCACCTTCGTATCGTTCATTAACAATCGTGAATAGATAAGACAGTGAAAAAGGATCGATCATTAGTTTCTATTGAGAAACTGGTCAATTCATTTCTGATTAGTGAGAGATAAGATTTAACTTTATATATATATATGGTTTAAATTAAATTATTACAATTCTTTGTATAGTAAATGGTTAAAAAATGCAATTAACATTTATACTAGATGTCTCAACATTCGCGAATCAAAATATTATAGCAGGAAAGTTCTCAGAAAATATTATAGCAGAAAAATTAAGTGAAAAAGTTATGTCTAAATTTTTCCTTTAAACAGTAATTTTTTAGATAATAAGCATTTAAATAGGGCCAATAACCATTAATTAATTACGTTATTCGATTACTTGTCCATGAGTCGCACGTATGGTAGATTATTAAGAGCGCAAGTGAGCACACACTTTAGGTCTCTTACTAATACTTATAGGTGACCTTCCAACATAATCTGTAATTGACCGCATTTTTTTAAATCCTTATATCTCAAAAACTACTAAAAAATTATAAATAATATATAAATTTATAGTGTGATCAAAGTCTCAGTACAAATAGTTCAAACTCTTTGAAGCATTTGATTGACTAATTAGAAGAAAGATTTTTATTAATTGATTAATCAAAGAATGCTTTAAAACATTTGTAATTTCATGTTGACCACATGTTTAATTTAGAGTCCGACTGAAACTTTTGCTGAAATTGAATCGAAATACTTGGCTACATGTCAATTTCAACTGAAACCAAAACTAAAATTAAAAAATAAAAATCCTCAAATACTATCAACTTTACAGAAAAAAAGATTGCAAGAGATGAAAATTTATTTTCTTCTCATAGAACTCTCGAATTTTTTCAGAATTTTGTATCAATTTTTTTAGTACTGCATTTTCTCATTTTTATTAACATACGAGAAAATACGGTATTAAAACATTCTGAAAAAATTCTAAAAAAATTCTTAGAGGTCTATGAAAAGAAAATAAACAATTTTGTCTCTTGCTTTTCTGTAAAGTTGATAGTATTTGAGTAAAAAATTATTGAAGACTAATTTTCGGCAATTTTTAGCAATTAATATTTTGTTAACTATTGCAAAATGGTAAAGGACTTTTCGTCTCAGTTTAGTTCGTTTTACATGTCCACGAACTCTATCAGAATAATTATCAGACCTGTATAATAGCCTAACCCCACCATCCCTCTCCCCCTTCTTGAAGACGTACGACTATCACATTTTCTTAAATAATTTTTGTTCTTAGAGCAGAAATTTGTTTCCTGCTTTATTCTGCATACATTCTATAACGAGTACATACACTCTATAAATACTGTATCTTCTCCAACAAGGAAAGATCTCGTTTCACATTAACCCGTTATAGAATCTAATGCAGAGTAAAACAGAAAATAATTTTCTGTTCTAAGAACAAAAATTATATAAAAAAATATGAAAGTCATGCGTCTCCAAGCAGGAGAAGAGGTGAGGTGGGAGTCGCTTCGCGTGAATAGTTGTAAAATGTATTTTAAAGTAGAAAATTTCTGTTTTATGTGGTGGAAAAGAGATATCATATATGTTATTTCTTCTTTTGTTTATAACTTTTTAACGAGTGATGTCCAACGATTAAAACTTTCTCAAGGTCATTCAGGGCCATGACTTTGACACCATATGTCAAGGTCAAGGTCACTGGTTTCTTTAAACTATTTACCTCAGATTTAGTATTTTATGACATCTCTCTATAGTCACATCATATGTGTAACAGACTATCATCAATCTGAATCTATGTAAGTTTTTATCTTTAACTTATAATAACTATTAACTTAATTATACTAATTTATTTTTACTCGATTATTTTAGTGACATATTACTGAAAAACAGTAAATATTCATTCATAACAGTAAATATTATAATGATGATTACATCAGTTATAAGAGTAACACTGAAGTCAGTAATAATTGATTCACTTTTAGAGAATATGACCAAAATTCAAAATGAGAACAGTATTTCATGACTATTTCAAAATAAAGACAATTTTTATCGAAATAATGAAAAATTCGATGTTTAAGTTCAAATACAGCTTAAAGTTGAAAATGCTTGATAACTCGAATATCAAAAATTCTATTAATCATGAGTGTTGAAATATGTGAAAAAAGTATCAATTATCCGATTCTCATATAGATTAAAAAAATTATTAAATTTAATTATTAATTACATTTAAAAGTCACATAATGTTATTACAATTGTAATGTTATTAATGACTAAATATTCCATAATTTTCATGGTAGACAAATTTTATAGTAAGTAAATGTCTAAATTCGTTATAAGCGTGAAGAAGTAAAGGAAAATAAGATACACAAATAATATTTACCATCGTAATATTTATCATCTTTCGGGTTTTCTGTCTGTAAATGTGCATCAGTCTGATGAGAAGTTGAAGCCACATTATTTCCTTCCGTTACTGAAGGATTTATTGATATAATTACATTATTTTCTACAGTATACATAGTTTTATCATTTATGCTATAAGTGCTCTACTGTATTACGTAGTTCAAAACTAGAAAGACCGAATTGATGATCCTTCTAGAAGGATCGCAGAAGCCAATTTGATGCCGGGTATATATATTAAATGACAAATAGAAGGTAATGACATGTATAGATAATTACNATTTATATGTCACGTTACGATCTTCCGGGAATATTTCTTGATTGCTTAGACGTGTTGTATTTAGTATTAAACGATCTGAGGTACCGTACAAACAAAATGTCGGATTGGACATCATCTTGGAATTATGATTAGAACACATGATGATAAAATGAAGCTATAGTATAATGTTTTTTTGGTACTCTTATATCTGATATTGCATTCATATACAATATTGTGATTCGTATACAAATTTTTACGTATTTATGAAAAAATAAAATGTTCAATAATGTGATATTATTGTTAAATATAATTATCTATACATGTCATTACCTATATCAGATATAAGAGTACCAAAAAAACATTATACTATAGCTTCATTTTATCATCATGTGTTCTAATCATAATTCCAAGATGATGTCCAATCCGACATTTTGTTTGTACGGTACCTCAGATCGTTTAATACTAAATACAACACGTCTAAGCAATCAAGAAATATTCCCGGAAGATCGTAACGTGACATATAAATCTTTGTTAAAATATTGATACAGGATTTGGAGTCACCTAACAGCTAATAGAAATCTAAAAGTAATAATCCATAGTCGTTACAATCTATGCACAAAAGTTCTTAAATTAAAGTATATTTTACAAAATATGAAGATTTTTTCCCTGTTCCATGCAAAGCTTGCATCGTTGCATTATTAATCCGATTTATTAAATAAATCAGCGATTTATGAATACAGGAATGATATAATTTGAAAGCTATAGATTTATAAAGTTTTTAAAATCTGGATAGTAATTATAATATGTTTAGTATAATTTATTCTCAGAATTATATCATTATATTTAGAATTACATCATTATAGTTTCGAATTATTTGTGAAATTTATTTCACAAAGTAAATAAAAATTATTTGATAGTTTAAGTAGTATTAAAGAATTACATGAGTTAATTATTTTTCTTTTTAAAATAATGATTTCAGACAATCATATTAAGTTGAATCATGGTAAGAGCATTGTAAGCTATATAAAAAACTTTAAGTATTGGCAACATGAGTGGCGGTGGAAGGGCTTTTTAATGTGTAATAAATGCATTTTTTTCATATATTAATTTGAAAATAATAACAAATATGTCGACATACCAGCTATAAATTAATATAATAATAAATATTGCAGATTGGACAATATTATGAACATAAAAAAATAAACCGAAAGATTACATGGAGTTGTGTTATAACATAATATAAACGTGATTCATAGATCTTATTGAATCAGAAATTTATTGAATATTTTAAATCATAAATATAATAAATCAGTGACACAAGAATAAATAAAATTATAGAGAAAAATAAAGTAAATAAAAGAGAGCAAAAATAAAAAAATATAACATTGCAAGAAACATAAAATGTTATATTTATATTTTTAGTAACAAGCAATAAATGCTCAGAATCACAAATAGCATGGCTACAGTAAATTAATGCAACATTAATTAAAATTAATTTTATATATTGTCAAATATTTTTACATAAAACAAAATTAATAAATATAATTTTTAGATAATAAAGTTATTACAATTGAATTATACCATGATAGTTATAGGCGAATTCTTAAAGTGACGAGATATTTGAGACTGCAATCATTGGAAAAGATCTAAATTTTAATATAATATCAATTATTTACGAGGTGTCATTAAATTTCACATCGACAATTTCTTCAAGTACATTAATATAGACAAATAAGATCGACAAATGGGATACAAATAGACAATCTGTTATGTTAAACTTCTATATATCTTCGTTTCATCGTGAATTAAATAAATAAATCATGACAATTTTCTGAAGTGCTATAGTAATAATAACAATATGTTTACATTGAATTATTTATTTTACAATTTATCATACATTAACTTTTGAAAAAATACAAATGCTGTGAATATTTCATTAGAATGTACAAACATCATAATTCAAATTGTAATATTAAGATATTCATGTTCGGTTCTTATATTTTAGGCTATCTTAAGTATAATCCTAAAAAATATTATAAATGAGTCACAGAGTTATATTGGGATCTTAACACATTATTTGAGATCTCATACGGCTTTCTGATTGATTTAATATAAGAACGATTAATCTAAGAACGATTAATGAATAGCGTTAAGATATGTGAATATTATTAATTCTGAATATAATCAAATCATAATTATAATTCTATACTTTGTATATTATAATTATGTTTTAATGGTATCGTTTTAGTCTTACAAATAATAGTTTGAATCAATAATTTTTCAGACTTTTTCTTCTAATAAAAGTAACATTTAAATTACCTTAAATAATTGGAATATTTTGATGAGAGTAATACTAGTTATTCAGAATAATTTAAATATTATAATCTCGGATATTTATACTTTTAGTAGAAATATAGTGTGTAAAATATGTAAAATTATTACAAAAAAATTCGATCATTTGAGAATTATTTAATATACATTTAATTACTAAAACAACTAATAAATGATATATTTGTAGAAAAATTCTTTTCCTCGTCCAAAATGTATGTTTGTTCATTACGTATGGCTCATATAAAAAATGAAATCTGCTCACATCCTTCATTAATGATGTAATTCCTACATTAATAATATAGTTTTCGGCAAGTTATGAATCTCAGAACTTTGTTGTGCTCATCTAGATTTGAATCTGTAAGTGCAAACACCATAAATACTAACTAAAAAATGTATAACTCTCTTATTTCATTAGCAGATAAATTTATTTACGGTATACCTACACTATTTTAAAACTTTATTTGAATACAGTATACACTATTTTCTGATTGTATCAAACCTAAGACTTTTATTGTTCATAAATGCCTTAAAAACTTAATATATTGGTTTAATAATATCTAAAACTGAAATTAATGGACTAATTACTCGAATATAAAAAATAATTATCACTTTATATGTATATATCATAATAAATACGAATTATCCGACCTTATTACACACCAAATTTAATTGTTTAACTTAATTGTATAGAAGATTTCTAAACACAAGCTTCAAAACGAATATAGTCTTAAAAATTACCATTATTATTTTCCGACTTTTCTGTTTGTAAGTCTGAGTCAGCCTAATGAGAAGCTGAATCCACGTTTCTTACCATAGCTTCTTCTAATGATTTATTTATTGTTTCACTTATATTATCTTCTATAATGTTCATAATTTCTATGTTTGCGAAATGACTTGTCAAATGTTCCTTAATGTCATTAATTCTAAATATGTTTAAGCTCATACAGCAAGAAATGCATTTTATCTTATGATGTTCTAAATTCACTTCAAAATATTCATATAGACATGTATTTAATGTATCTTCTAATTTGTTTAACTCTAGCGAATGACGTTTTCTCAGATGGACTTCTAAATTCGTTTTGGAATATCCACCCTTTAATACTATATTACAAATTTTACATTTTGGAGAATATTTTACGTCTTCTATAAAATATTGCCATATCAAGTCGCTTCGGTCAATGTTGTCAATTTTGTCTTCGTCAATGCCATGAACACGAAGTAAATGTACTTTTGCCATTGTGATGGTAGACAATGTCGCATAACATTCACCTACGTTACATTCTATTCTATAATTTTTTCTGATACAATGTTTCCATATCCAAGATTTTTTATCTGTAACTGTGTTGGCACAGTATATTATATCGTATAATACTAAACCAAAAATTCTTATTATCTAAATGCTTTACAAATCGAATGTTTTAATGCAAACACTATTTGAGAATGATTGATCAGATACTCAAATGCTAAAATTTCGATTAATCATCAGCATCAAAATATATGATTATAAATACGAATTATCCGCAATATTAATATAGACTAAATTTTGTTTGTATGGTTCTTAAGAATATAAATATATATAAAAAATTTAATTCTTAGCCCATCTGTTATTCATATTTGTTTATTATTATTGAGCCATTATATGTTTATTTTTATATAAATTTTGTTATTCGACTGAATGGTTTATAAAACACTTCACAATCAAATATCGGAAAAAATTTTTTAATTTTTCTAATAAACAAATGTTAATGTCTAATTTTTTTATAAATGCATATGAATAAGTGTCGGAGAATAAGATATACAAATAGCCATAACATTTGTATATCATAATAAATACGTATTATCCAACACTGATATAGACTAAATTTAGTTATTCAACTTAATAATTTATAAGGTACAATTTATAAAGCACACGTTTCTGATATGGGACAAAACTTTTATAATTTTTACGATAAACAAATACGAATAATCATAATATATATCATCGTCGTCTTTCGGGTCTTTTATCTGTAAATCAGTATCAGTTTGATGAGCAGTTGAAGCCACGTTATTTCTTTCAGTTACTGATAGATTTAATGATATAATTATATTATTTTCTATAGTATATACATTTTCATTATTTATGCTATGTGCAGACAAATGCTATATCATATCACATGATTTAAAACTAGAAAGGTTCGGATTTGACAATCCGCCTAAAAGATTGTAGAATCCAATTTGATAGCAAATTTTTTTTTTAATAACAAATAGAAGGTAATTAAACGTATAGATAATTATATTTAACATTAATATCACTAATTTAATGAACAGTTTAAGCAATAAATATGTAATTATAATTGTAAAACATTTAATTGTAAAACATTTACATGCAATGTCAAACAAAAGAAAGCCAAAAGAAGTGATGTTAGACTGAATTTCACGAAGAGGCTGCGTTAATCTTTATAGACATTTAAATAAAAGGTAGATATTTAAATAAAAATTCAACCATTTTATATAACTGAAAAATTTCTTAACCAAAATTGGGAATACGAACAAAGATGAAAAGTCACAAAAGGTTATCATGTGAAAACAAAGTTGAAAAATGTTATAACAATTTGTATTTCCCGAGAAGCCAAATTGGCTACTTCTAGTGTTAAATACGTCGAACATATCACAGCAAAGTCTGTATTTTATCCTTGGATTTTTACCAATTGAACACGTTACAATGGTTATATATTAAACACTATATTTTCTAATTGCTTTTTTACTATGGATGTTTTTCTAGCGGATAATTTTTTAAACTATATACGCACCATAAATTACTTAATTACAAATCTTACATTTATTAACTAACATTTATTATCTTACTTTTTTTTAATTCATAATGATGTTGCCCGAACAAGGAACTTCGACCACCTTCGTCAATTTCATTTTCGTCAATTTTTTCATCAAGAGTTGAATGTGCTTTCGCCATTTCGATTTCGTCACAAGTTTCTAAATCACATATATCACACTCTATTTTATCGTCATGTGTTGTAGTATATCAGCTGCAAGGTAATGTTCAATCCGACATTTCGTTCGCACGATACCTCAGATAATGTAATACTAAATACAACACGTCTAAACGATAAAGAAATGTCCACGGAAGGTAGCGTGACATATAAATCTTTGTTATTGATAAACATTGATACAGGGTATGATTTCTCCTAACAGCTAATAGCAACGATCCATTTGTAAGAATTCAGTAGTTATAGTTCAGAACTAGAAAGATCGAATTTGACGATTCTCCTAAAAAGATCGCAAAAGCCAATTTGACGCCGTGCATATTCTTTTCGCAAGAGACAAATAGAAGTTATTGACATGTGTAGATAATTATATTTAATGATAATATCACTACTTTATTGAACATTTTAACTCAGAAGTATGTTAACATAATTTTATACGACTGTAATATCAAACATAAGAAAGTCAAAAACAGCAGATTGAATGTTGCGAAAAAGCAAATTAGCTCTATCAGTTTTTCTAGGTAGATAATTAAATAAAAATTCAATTATTTAATATACTCGAGGAATTCTTTAATCGAAATGAAAAATTAAATTAAGAATTATTATTATATACGCTTTACAAATCTTTTAATGCAAATACTATTTAAAGCAGAGAATGACCAGTATGCTCTAATAGACCAGTTACTCAAATGCGAAAATCTCTATTTATTAACAGCATTAAAATATTTGATAATAAATACGAATTATGCATTAATGATATAGAAACTGAATAACTAAATTTAGTTATTCAACTGAATAATTCATTAGGTTTATAAAACACATGTTCCAGACAACGTACAAATCTTTTATAATTTATACGATAAACAAATATTAAGTATTTAATTTCTTTATAAATATATATTAACAAGTGATGGAAGATATGATATACAAATAATCGTAATACTTACCTTAGTCTTCTTTTGGTTTTCTGTCTGTAAATGTGTATCAGTCTGATGAAAAGTTGGAGTCACGTTATTTCCTCCGATTATTGAAGGATTTATTGATATAATTATATTATTTTCTACAGTATACATAGTTTCATTATTTATGCTGTATTATATCACGTCATTCAAAATTAGAAAGACGATTCACCTAGAAGTCTCGCAGAAGTCATTTTGACGCCTGGCATACCTTTTTCGTAAATAACAAATAGAAAGCAATGAAATTTTTAGATAATCATATTTAACAATAATATCACTAATTTATTTAACATTTTAAGACATAAATATATAAATATAATTTTATACGAATGCAATATCAGACATAGGAGAGCCAAAAAAAGTTACAGCAAATTAAATGCTGCAAAGAAGCAAATTGGCTCCGGTTTTCTTATATGTATATAATTAAATAAAAATTCAATTATTTGATATAATTGGGAAATTTTTTAATTAAAATTAAGAATATGAAAAATGATGAAATCAAAAAATTATCAGATAAAAGTGAAATTTAAATGCAAATCTTATATTTAGAATATTCTTTCTCTTTTGCAAAATATTGCAGTTACAAATTACTTTGGTTATCTTCGTCAATTATTTTTTCGATAATTTTTTGGTCAAGAAGTGAATGTGCTTTCGCCATTACAGTTTTATCACAAGTTTCAATACCACATATATCACACTTCATTTTATCATCCTGTGTTCTTCTATTACAATAGTTCCAAGATGATGTCCATTCCGACATTCTGCCCGCACAGTTACCCTTAGATCGTGTAATATTAATTACGACACGTCTAAGCAGTGAAGAAATTAATTTTATATATGTTAATTTTTTTTACGTAACATAAAATAATTAAATTAAATTTTTTAATATATATAATAAAGTTATTACTCTAATTATACCATGACAGTTACAGGCGAATTCTTAAAGTGACGAGATATTCGAGACTGCAATCATTGGAAAAGATGTGAATATTAAGCCATCCACTCATTTACAAAGTACCTTTAAATTTGGCATAGATAATTCTTTTAAGTCCATTAATGCAAACAAATAAGCTCGGCAAGAGGGATGCAAATAGACACAATCTATTATTTTGAACTTCTATATATCTTCGTTTCATCGTGAATTAAATAAATAAATCATGTCAATTTTCTGAAGTGCTATAGTTATAATAATAATACGTTTACATTGGATTGTTTATTTTACACTTTATCATGCATTAACTTTTGAAAAAATACAAATGCTGTGTATAAAGCATATTTCATTAGAATGTATAAACTTCATAATTCAAATTGTAATATTAAGGTATATTCATGATTGATTCTTATATTTTAGGCCATCTTAGGTATAATTCTAAAAAATATTATGAGTCATAGAGTTATATTGGGATCTTAACACATTATTTGAGATTTCATACGGCTTTCTGATTGATTTAATATAAGAACGATTAATGAATATCGCGTTAAGATATGTGAATATTATTAATTCTGAATATAATCAAATCATAATTATTATTCTATACTTTATATATTATAATTATGTTTTAATTTTATTGTTTTAGTCTTACAAATAATAGTTTGAATCAATAATTTTTCAGATTTTTCTTCTAATAAAAGTAATATTTAAATTACCTGAAATAATTGGAATACTTTGAGAATACTAAGAGTAATACTAATTATTTAGAATAATTTAAATATTATAATCTCGGATATTTATACTTCTAGTAGAAATATAGTGTGTAAAATATGTAAAATTGTTACAAAAAAATTCGATCATTTGAGAATTATTTACTATACATTTAATTACTAAAACAACTAATAAATGATATATTTGTAGAAAAATTCTTTTCCTCGTCCAAAATGTATATTTGTTCATTACGTATGGCTCATATAAAAAATGAAATCTGCTCACATTCTTCATTAATAATGTTGTTTTCGGCAAGAATTATGAATCTCAAAACTTTGTTGTGCTCATCTAGATTTGAATCTGTAAGTGCAAACACCATAAATACTAACTAAAAAATGTATAACTCTCTTATTTCATTAGCAGATAAATTTATTTACGGTATACCTACACTATTTTAAAACACTTTATTTGAATACAGTATACACTATTTTCTGATTGTATCAAACCAAAGACTCTTATTGTACAAATGCCTTAAAAACTTAATATATTGGTTTAAATAATATCTAAAACTGAAAATAATGGACTAATTACTCGAATATAAAAAATAATTATCACTTTACATGAATATATCATAATAAATAGGAATTATCTGATCTTAATACACACCAAATTTAATTGTTTAACTTAATTGTTTATAAGATTTCTAAAACACAAGCTTTAAAATAAACCAATATAGTCTTAAAAATTACCATTATCATTTTCTGACTTTTCTGTCTGTAAGTCTGAATCAGACTAATGAGAAGCTGAATCCACGTTTCTTGCCATAGCTTCTTCTAATGATTTATTTATTGTTTCACTTATATTATCTTCTATATTGTTTATAGTTTCCATGTTTACGAAATGTTTTGTCAAATGTTCCTTAATGTCACTAATACTAAATATGTTAAAGTACTTATAGCAAGAAATGCATTTTATCATATGATGTCCTAAATTCACTTCAAAATATTCATATAGACATGTATTTAGTGTATCTTTTAATTTGTTTAACTCTAGCGAATGACGTGCTCTCAGATGGATTTCTAAATTCTTTTTGTAATATCCACTCTGTAATAGTACATTACAAATTTTACATTTTGGAGAATATTTTACGTCTTCTATAAAATATTGCCATATCAAGTCGCTTCGGTCAATATCATCAATTTCGTCTTCGTCAATGCCATGAACACGAAGTAAATGTACTTTTGTCAATATTATGTTAGGTATTGTCGCAGAACATTCACCTACGTTACATTCTATACAATAATTTTTTCTGATACAATGTTTCCATATCCAAGATTTTTTATCTGTAATTGTGTTCGCACAGTATATTATATCGTACAATACTAAACCAAAAATTCTTATTATTTAAATGCTTTACAAATCGAATGTTTTAATGCAAATATTATTTGAAGATGAGAATGATTGACCAGATGGAAAAATTTCCATTAATCATCAGCATCAAAATATATGATTATAAATACGAATTATCCGCAATATAGACTAAATTTTGTTTGTATGTGTTCTTAAAAATATAAATATGTATAAAAAATTTAATTCTTAACCCATCTGTTGTTCGTATTTGTTTATTATGATTGAGCCATTATATGTTTATTTTTTATATAAATTTTGTTATTCGACTCAATGATTTATAAGGTTTATAAAACACTTCACAATCAAATATCGGAAAAACTTTTGTAATTTTTCTAATAAACAAATATTAATATCTAATTTTTTTTATAAATGCGTATGAATAAGTGTAGGAGAATAAGATATACAAATAGCCGTAATATTTGTATATCATAATAAATACGTCATTTATCCAACAAAATTATCCAACATTGTTATGGACTAAATTTAGTTATTCAACTTAATAATTTATAAGGTACAATTTATAAAGCACACGTTTCTATGGGACAAAACTTCTATAATTTTTACGATAAACAAATACGAATAATCGTAATATATATCATCGTCGTCTTTCGGGTCTTCTATCTGTAAATCAGTATCAATTTGATGAGAAGTTGAAGCCACGTTAATTCTTTCAGTTACTGATAGATTTAATGATATAATTATATTATTATTTATACATATTTTCTTTATTTATTCTATATGCAGACAAATGCTCTATCATATCACATAGTTTAAAACTAGAAAGTTCGAATTTGACGATCCTCCTAAAAAAATCGTAGAATCCAATTTGATAGCAAATTTTTTTTTTAATAATAAATAGAAGGTAATGAAACGTGTAGATAATTATATTTAACAATAGTATCGCTAATTTAATGAACAGTTTAAATATGTAAATATAATTGTAAAACATATACGAATGCAATGTCAGACATAAGAAAGCCAAAAGAAGTGACGTCAGACTGAATTTCGCGAAGAGGCAAATTGGCTACGTTAATCTTTTTAGGTTTAGACATTTACTGGAAGAGGCTACGTTAATCTTTTTAGGTTTAGACATTTATTAGACATTTAAACAAAAATTCAATCATTTTATATAACTGAAAAATTTCTTAAACAAAATTAGGAATACTAATAATGATGAAAAGTCACAAAGGTTATCACGTGAAAGCAAAGTTGAAAAATATTATAACAATTTGTATTTCCCGAGGGACCAAATTGGCTATTTCGGTCCTTTTAGTGTTAAATACGTCGAACAGATCACAGCAAAGTCTGCTTTTCATCCCTGGATTTATTATCAATTGATCATGCTACAATGGTCATATATTAACCACTGTATTTTCTAATTGCTTTTTTACTAGTGGATGTTTTTCTAGCAGATAATTTTCTAATGCCTAATTTTTTCACTTCTGAATAATTTTATAACAGATTATAATGGAGATATCTCCTGGATAAGGTTATCCGCAATTTATCTAAAGAAATTGTAACTGTAATCCTTATACACCGTAAATTACTTGATTGCAAATCTTACTTATTAATTTAGAAGAATATTTTCTTTTTTCTATAAAATGTTGCTGGAACAAGTTGTTTCGACTAATTTTGTCAGTTAGGTTTTCGTCAATTTTTCCATGAAGAGGTAAATGTGCTTTCATCATCGTAATTTCGTCACAAGTTTCAATACCACATATTTCACACTTTATTTTATTATCATGTGTTGTAGTATAATAGTTCCATGATGATATCCAATCTGACATTTTGTCCGCACGATATCTCAGATCGTGTAATACTAAATACAACACATCGCAGTCGAAGAAACGTTTGCGGAAAGTCATAATGTGACATAAATCTTTGTTAAAATATTGATAAACATTGTTACAGGGTTTGAATTCGTTTATTAATAGTATCCATCTAATAGTACCCATCTACTTATAGTAATTTAGTTGTTATAGTTCCACGTACACAAGTGTTCAATTTAAAGTATATTTTACGAATCCAATATATAATTTTTTCTTTTTGCGTACAATGTTTGCACTTTTGCATTATTAATTCGTTTTAATAAAACAGCGATTTATAAATGCGAATCAAAATAATAGGTATAATTTGAAAGCAATAGATTCAAAATGCTTTTAAAATCTGGATGGTATTATAATTAATTCATTTAGTATAATTTATTTTCTCAGTTATATCATTATGTGCTTCAAATTATTTATAAAATTTATTTCACATAATAAATAAAAATTGGTTAATAATTTTTATTAAAGGTTTTTTAATTAATTTTTTTTTTCTAAAATAATTATCTCGGACAAATAAATTATAAATTTATTCACAGTTTTTCAGCAAAGATTAACATCTTTTTAATATACGTACATCAAAAATTGCTTGACAATTTAATTTAATTTGTGCTATTATTATTGTAATTTAATTGCATTTATAAATCCGGAAAACCAATTTGGCGCGTGAATGACTACAAATATTGTATATATGCACGTACATATATGGTATGTATATAATTCACATTGAATTATTAAGCATTAAAGATCCAACTTTGACTATTATAGATATATAATTTCTAGTGTTGATTGTGTTCTCACATATGCAGTGTACAATAAAGATTCTTAATATTGCAAATATATTATGTTCTATCATGATCAGAGCAGGTATAAGCCTTATAAAAAACTTTAACGATATTGGCAGCGTTATTACCGCGATGAAAGTTCTTTAGTGTGTAGTATTAAATGCTCTTTTTTCAAATTAATTTCAAATCAAATAAAAAATATGTTGATGCTATCAGCTGTAAAGTAATATCTATTTTATATTATATATATATATATATATATAAAATTCTTTTTAAAAAAAGAAAAAATATACGCCAAGTGCACAAAAAGGTGTTGAATACATTCTTCTTAATAAAAAACAGATCCGAAATAAATGTAATTAGCCAAGTATTTCATTACGCAAGACACATAAGATAGATTGAAAGTGACAAAATTGTCAACTGGATAGTGAAGAGATAACTTAGTGCGTAAAAACGCAATATTCTAGGGCCAATATGTTTTCATAATACAGAAATTATTTGCAATACGAATTGATAAAAAGATTATTACATACAATATTCTGCAGATATATGCAATATATGAAAACATAACTCAATGAAGAAGAGATGTTAATAAGTGCTTACTTATCTTGAAAATTCATTATCTATAAAGTTTCTATATCTATATATTATCAATATTATTATTAGAGTCCAACTGAAATTTTTATCGAAACTCAAAAAAAATACTCATTACATGTTAGTTTTAATTGAAAGCATACAGCTCTTCTTCATAAATATCAATTTAATGTGTAATTATTTCAATAATTAAATTATGATATTTATGAAAAAGAAGTGCTTATATTTTTTAGTCAAAATTAACACAACCAAAATTTCGAATTTCGATTTCGACTGAAATTTAATTATTGTTTCAATAAATTATGATAATTATGAAGAAAAAATATACGATAAGTAGTATTAAGTACCTTCCTTCCGTATTAATTAAATCAAATAAAAAATATGTTGATGATATCACCTATAAATTAATGTAACTATTTCATATATATACCATATATATATGTATATGTATATATATATATANATATAATAATAAATATTGCAGATTGGACAATATTATGAACATAAAAAAATAAACCGAAAGATTACATGGAGTTGTGTTATAACATAATATAAACGTGATTCATAGATCTTATTGAATCAGAAATTTATTGAATATTTTAAATCATAAATATAATAAATCAATGACACAAGAATAAATAAAATTATAGAGAAAAATAAAGTAAATAAAATAGAGCAAAAATAAGAAAATAACACTGCAAAAAATATAAAATATTAGATAAGGAGTAACTATATTTTTAGTAGCACGAATAAATAGATGCTCACAGAATCATAGCACGGCCATAGTAAATTAATATAACATTAATTAAAATTAATTTTGTATTTTATCAAATATTTTTACATAAAACATAAAATTAATAAATTTAATTTTAGATATGTACAATACTGCACTACATAAAGATTATGAGTTTCGCGGGTTTTCTTCGTGCCAGATCCATTCTTGGAATGCCAATGTTTCGTGAACCTTGTAGTTCACTTTATCAGGATGAGGAGCAGCCTGATACTCACTATGGAGTGGACTGCAAGGTTCACGAAACGTTGGCATTCAAAGAATGGATCTGGACACGGAGGAAACCCTCGAAACGCATAATCTTTATATAGAGCACACGTGGAAGTCTCAAGAATATTATCAGCTACTACACTAATTATACCATGACATTGACGGATAAATTCTTAAAGTGACGGATATTTGAGACCGCAAACACTTGAAAAGGTCAGAATATTACGACGATCATTTTCAAAGTGTCATTAAATTTGGCATGGATAATTTTTTCAAGTCCATTAATGTAAACAAATAAGCTAGATAAGAGGGGATAGACAATCTATTATGTTTTATTAAAACATATTTTATTAAAAGATATAAACATTATAATTCAATTGTTTAACTCACATTGTAACATTAAGATCGGTATTGATAGTTCGGTTGGATCTTATATGTAAAGCCATCTTAAGTATAATCTTAAGATGTTATTCAATCAGAGAACCATATTGGGATCTTAAGTTATTACTTAATGTTCTTAAAATGAGAATGATCAATGAGTACCGCCCTAAGATATTTGGATATAATTAATTCTTCGAATATAATCAATTCACTATTATAATCCTATATTTTATATATTGGAACTTTATGTTTCAAAGTTAACGTTTTAATTTTACAGATAATAATTTGAATCAATAATTTTTCACACAGACTTTTAGTTCTTATAAAAGTAAATATTTAAATTACCTAAATAATTAGAATGTCTTGATTAGAATAATACTATTTTATTTAATTACTAATTTATTTAAAAGTCATTTCGAAATAATTTGAATATTATAATCTCAAATATTTATACCTCTAGTACAAATGTATTGCATAAAATATGTAAAATTGTTACAAAAAAATTCGACAATTACTTTAAAAATTTGAGCATTACTTAATGTACATAATTACTAAAACAACTAATAAATAATGTCTGTAAGAAAATCTTTCTCCTCGTCAAATATGTATATTTGTTCATCAAATATGGCTCATATGGAACTTGAAATCTGTCCACATGTTCTATAATGTTGTTTTCAACAAGATTTATAAATTATACGTTTCAAAATATACAAATAGTCTTATAAATTACCATTATCAATTTCCGGTTTTTCTGTTTGTAAAACTGTATCAGATTGGGAACCTGAATCTCACTTCCTTCAGTTAATGAATCAATTATTGTTAAAATTATATTATTTTCATAGTATTTATAATTTCTTTATTTACGTAATATTTTGCCAAATGCTTCGCTATATCATGAAATTTATATATGTTAAGCAGTGTAGAGCAATTTCTGCATTTTTATTTTTTGGTACATCCAATTCAAAATATGTATTTAGATATGTATATATGTCACCTTTTCGTTAAATCTAATTGTGTTTCACAGGGTGATCGAATAAATTTTTCCCATGAAGTACATCTGTAGAATTTCGTGTTGATTAAATAATGTTTTTATATTAACTATGGGTGCATTCCATTTTATGCAAAATGCATATCATTGTTGTTCACTGAATATAAACATATAAATAAAACATCATTTGTAAAACGGAATGCACCGATCATTTATGTATTATCAGGTACTTACAAATCAATATAACATAGGGAAATTTTATTAATTTTTTGAAATAATTTTCAAAATTTCTATTTACTACTCTAAATTACATCTAAAAGTATCCTTATTGAAAAAAATCATGTCATAACGTTACATGATAAAATAATGTAATTAAAACATGTAAATCACGTAACAGATTGTTCCAAATCAGTACGTGATTTTTTAAAATAATGTAATTTAAAAAATCACATGATATTAAAAATAATTTCATCCATCATGATTTTATAGTTACCGAATTTTAAAGAATTGAATGATAGAAATAGAAAAAAAAGAACATATCATCATGTGACTTTTTAAAATACATAATTTTAACATTACGTACTGATTTGAAACAAACCGTACGTGATTTACATGTTTTGATATCACAAAAAAAAATGAATTTCTGATTCACGTATATTTTTATACTTGAATGCTATTTATTTTCATTTAAGTATAAAATATTCTCTTCAATTATAAATGTTCACTGGCATCAATAATAGATTTATGCAAACTATATCTTATTCTTAAAATTGTATTCTTGTTTCTAAAATCATTATATGATTCTAACATTCTGTTTGCATCTTTATTTGTAATGTGAAGTTAATGAAAGTTGGTAGAACGGTCTCAGCATTTCACTTGCCTTTGAGCATTACATTAGTAAAGGGTATAATCCAAGTTTGATTCAGTTTTTCTTTGGGAGCTTATACCCTGTGCATATTAGGAAGCATGCCCTATAAATGTGGCACTTCATTTACAAAGCTATCGTTACTGCAGCATTGGTTTCTGTCATCTTGATGTTAGTAAAAAGCATACTGGGGGGTTTGAAATAAGTTGACAAAAGGTATCATTGAAGAAAAAATAATGCTATTAATAAGCATATTTAGTGTTGAACGAGTGCAACTTTATTCTTTTATTGAAATAAAATTTGTTTTAAACTAAGAATAAAATTTATTTCATTTTATGAATAATTTATTATCAATAATTTATTATTAGTCAGAAATTATTTATTGGCGCTATTCGAAGCATAAAATATTCTTGGATTAAAGCATTTATGCATTTCTTTAAGAATTACTTTTTTTATATTATACTTATTATACTATATAAGTATTACAGTGCTTCAATGATTTGGAAATTAATTTCAAATTGGATAATATGCGAGTAATATTGCACCACAGAATGTTAATTAGATTATATTTTTTATTAGGACATTTGTTACAATATTGGTTTTTAATTTTTTACTCAAGCATTATCAACTTTACACAAAAGCAGCAACTGATAAAAATTGTTTTTTTTTCTCATAGAGTTCTGAGAATTTTTTCAAAATTTTTTTAATATCGCATTTTCTCATGTTGGAAAAATAGTTGCCAATAAGAAAATGCAATACTAAAAAGTTGGTAAAAAATTCTGAAAAAATTCTTAGAGCTTTATGAGAAAAAGATAAACAATTTTTGTCTCTTGCTATTTTTCTGTAAAATTGATAGTACTTGAGTAAAAAATTATTGAAAACCAATATTTTGGTATAAAGGTGATTTTTAATAATTGATATCTTATTAATTATTGCAAAAATTGCAAAATGGTAGAGGACTTTTTAACTCAGTTTAGTTCACTCTATCTCTATGTGAAAATTTTATCAAATACCCTATGT
>JAANIC010004466.1:1591384-1603156 GCA_017607545.1 Acromyrmex charruanus | reverse complement strand
CTTGATATATATATATATATATATATATATATATATATATTTTCGATATCAATACACGATTACTAGAAACAAGATACTCTAATGTCTCTTCTAATGTGTCTTCTTCATTTCAAGAAGAGATACATAAAGAATAGAAATTGCGTTCAATGCATTTTCTCAAGATGCTTATGCAAGTATTTGATTTCTGGTGATTCACCTAGTTTATTATCATTGCTGTTTACTATTGCCGGAAGTAAATATTATGCATAACATTTCACTGATAATGAATGTTGTTTTGCGCACTCTGAATACAATAGTGATGTGAGATTACTAAGATTTATTGAGCACGTGCTCGTTTCGGTTATCATTAACGTTGTACTAGCTATTGTGCTCGACATGATAATTAATGGCAAGATTTGGATTAGATAGCTTTTAGAACTTAACATATTTATATAGAGATTTGCTATTTCGGAAGTAATGCATCTCGTAGCAGTCTAATGTTCTGACAGTTAATATTCGTGCATTAAGGCACAATTTCACAACTCGTGGTTAACTCTTAATTGAGGTTCAACTTATTTCTCATTTCTTTTTAATTTTAGCATTAGAAACAGATGAGGAATAAGTTAAACCTCGGTTAAGAGTCAACCGTAAGTTGTGAAACTGGACCTAAGACTCGAAGTATTGATTATTTTTGTACGCCTATGGCAAAAGTGTTCCAAAATATACTATTTCTTGTGATAATTCTGCGCGATTACACTACTTACATAATTGTTCGAGTTTCTTGGTATCTCAGTTCTTTAGTTTCCTGGCTACTTCGAATTAAACCGGATATCCTTGTAATATTATGTTGATCGGATAATTATATATTCTAGGTACTCTTCAGTATTAGAATACTGATAGCACTGTCCTTTACGTCAGAAAATTCTTGGTACCAAATAATTACAAAGGAAGACATTTAAAAAATTAGTAGCTTATATTAATAATTTTAAAATCTGTTGTTTCAATTTGCTTGCAATTATATTTTTATATGTCTTGAGTGTTACAATAAATTAATAAATATTCTCCATACTATATTTTTGGTTATTTCCTAACGAGATTATTATACATTGAATTCACCTATTTTTTAAATATTGTTTGAACTTGTTTACAGTTATGTGTCTTAAGTATTTAATTAAAAATTAAAAATTAAAAATAATAAGATAAATTAAAAAACATTTTTTATGCAATTTCTGGTCTGAATTATATTCCTGAGTAGTTACGGCAGCCATGTTAGGATCGTGATGTCAGAAGCGAGGAATGACACATAAATTTATGCTGCAAGCCGTTTGTAAATAAAGACAATTTAGATAAATCTAAATAACGAGATTGCTTTAAAATACCTGTAAAAATGGGCAGAAACTGTCTTTTTCTCCTTTAATAATCATTAAATAGTCGTAAAAGATAGATAATGCCTAATTTCGGGCAGAAACACACGGTTTGAACAGCTGTTGAAATGAAATATACGCTTTTACATATAATATTCCAGGATAACTATAGTTTCTGTCTATTTTTAGGACATAAGTACGAGACACGTCACATTTTCACAATTAAATAAATAATAACGAAATGGCATGCAGCAAAAATTTCGTCGTCAAAACGTCTTTCTTTTCCACGCCTATAAGTTCAGCCATTTATTGTGGCAAAGTGCTGCAACACACACACAAGCATGAGCCCATGTACATGTGCGTGTACACAAATTGTGACAACTGATTTCGCTAGGCCTCCGATTTTGAATCGCATACTGACTATTCAGGAACCTTAATGAAATGATTATACGTATATAATGAGCTCAGCTGTTTTGAATAAAGGTTTTACCTCGGAAATGTAACAAAGAAGCGCACAAGGCAGCTATTTATAAGCTCTGTTAGTCTATTCGCGTGAATTATGAAACAAATATGGTAGAATGAAAATATTACAGTATTTACGTTAGTATAAAGTAAAACATTAGCTGAAGTAACGATCGAGTTTATATTAGTTGATTCATTGTTAAAGGTCGAATATTGTTTGATAAATATTCTGATATGATGATAAAATATTCTATAATGATAAAATACGTTTTTGTTTGAAAATGATTATCTTAATGCAACAACCCTTATCGCTTTCGTGAAAGCAGACAACTGATATGAACGTTCATATGCGATACACAAAGAAACTCGACCGATATGAATAAACAAATGATAATGATCTAAGTTCTCATTGAAAGTTTCGATCTTATGTGTTGGATTTTCAGATGAGATTCATTGAAAAAAATTAACGAGGTTGTTTGAATTTTGACATTTTTTGATACACTAACTGGTTTATTCAGATTATAGAATTTTTATTTTAGAAGCTCGTGTTAAAGTCTAGAGAAAGCTTGCTTATATCAAACCATTTTAGATGAGCTATAATTCGTGTTAAAATTCAGGATAGAATTCTATTTTTAATTTTGCACGTGTATTAATATATATAAATACACACGTAGTCTCATATATTTAATATGATCCTGAGTCAAAGTTTTTTGTATATCTATTACAGAACATAAAATCGCTTTTTGAATGATCCATAATCTGTATCAGAATTCAAAATTAATTATGTTTATAATTTTATACGTAATAAGAAAAATTTTGAAAAATTTAAACTATACATATAAAAAAAAATATATATATGTTCCTATACATATCAACATTCGTAGACAATGTGGGGATTTGAAGATCCAAATTAGATTAGATCGTGATTCAGAATTATCTGCGGATGATTAAAATACACTTATGTATCAAAACATACACGAAAATTATAAATGGAATTTTATGTTGTAATGCAAATTATAGTTAGTATAAAATAGGCCTAAAATTATATAAATTGGATTATAAATTTAGGAGTAGATTTAGGATCAAACACAATAGTCGAAAATGGAATTTATACAAAATACAGTGTAAAGAAAACTACAATTTTGAAAGATCTCCAGTTTGCCAAAGTATAGACTCTCTAAAGTTCTCTAAGGACTAGTAAAAACAATTCTTAAGTAAAAACGTCCACTTCCTATTTTTTCTAACAGTTTTTCTTTTTTGTTCTTTCTTCTATTCGTCTTTGGCGAACTTAGGCTACTTTTGAAAGATTTTTGTTTATCAAAATGGATAAATTCCCTGAGTTTTCCGAAAGTAATATAATTCTCAAGGTTCTTCCTTTCTTCTTTTTAAAGAATATTTATCCTTACCAAAACGAAGTACCGCGGTAATTTTAATTTCCAAAGATTGTAACGTTGTTTCGGAAAATTTCGGTCTCATGTATCGGACATGTCGAATTTCTGAATGAGATCTGATAAACGCCAAGCTTTATCTATATTCATTATGTGCGCTCAACAAAGAAGTCGAGTTAATACGCTGATACTTTGTATCATGTATTTATGTAAAATGTATTTAACTCTAATCACACGTGATGATGACCGACATAGTGATTATATAATTGTACTCGCGTTTAGTAATACAACGAGCTTATTATTTTATGTTTCTGCTATTACATTGTTTTAAAAAAGACATATATCAGGGATATTAGATAATTATGGTGTCATGTTATAAAAGTGCAGAAGCTTTAAAAGTTATTTTGTTGAAAATATATATGTATATATATATATATATATATATATATATATATACACACACACACACACACACTTGTACGTAGTCGTTTCGAAATTCGCGATTTGCAACTGACAGAACTATCCGTAGAACTATCTAGTCGGATGTTGCTGTCATTGCTTTCCTCTCGTGATTGGAGCTTTGTAAATGTTTCTATGTTGCTATCTACAGAAACATTTGATGGATCTGAATTTTCCAGCAATTCCATTGGTAGGGACCTCACCGTTCTACAAGATTATCAAATTTTATTATTATTAATTTATTATTATTAACATATTTTGAAATTAATACTCTAAAATGTAACTAAGTCAAAACAAAATTGTTTAACTTTTTAACTTAATTTCTAATTTTTTTAACTAGGCACTACCCAATTATGTTAATAGCTACATTAANAATCGTCAAATTAAATTATATAATTTTATATATATATATATATATATAATATATAATATATATAAAATTAAAAAATTATTTTTTGAGCAAATGTATGTTTATGTTTACGAATGATCTTTCTGTATTTTGAAGAATTTATTTTTTTATCTTGAAGTGTCTAGTAACTAAAACTTTGGAATTTGTCTAATGTTTAGATCCGATTTCACCATCATAAGATTAGCTTTAATCTCGGTTCAATTTGTTTTTTATCTTTTTCTAAATTAAGAATTTTAAGAAAAGATAATTCTTAAAAAAGAATTAGAAAAAGATAAACAGTAAGTTAAATCAAGATTATAGTTAATTTTACATTGGTGAACCATAACATCTTATCTTTATTATAATTCTCATTAAGTAGTTGTTTGATCACAAGTAAGCTTATTACACAAGTTTGCAAAAAATGAAAATAGTTTTGTTAATAGGACTTGACGTTACCGAAAATTCTCGTATTAGTGTCATTGTTTTCATCTACAGTTACTATGTCGAACCAAATAAATTGCTGTTTTGAATAACAATTCCAGGTATTCGATGCAAATACAATTAGCTATTTATTCAGCTTGCATGTTTGAAAGGGTATAATTAACTTCCGTATACAAGTTGATATCGGATCAATAAATGGCATTTCAGGTTCAGCTGGTTTAAACTTTAAAGATCTTACTGATAATTTCTTGTAGATTGGTTACCTTGAATTGGCGAAATTAACAATAAGTGAGAGAAATTAAGTAGCGAAGTTCCTCATATTTATAAAGATTTTTTCAATGAATTCGTCACAGTTGGACGAAGATGGAAATATACGCATTGAACGTTAAATACTTTTCTAGGTAGAAGCGAATAGGATTTATTGCAAGAAATGGACACAAGTGTGTGCGTGTGTGTCGTATTTTAAACGGAATATTCATTGGCCGTCCACCAAGCACCAAGCCACGAGAATTCCACGAGTTGCGTCAGTGACACGTGACATTCGTTATTGAATCGTTTCATCACGTAGTCGACCGAATCGTCGAAAGTACTCGAAAGTCGCTTCGAAATTTTGTGTCTACGATAATATTCATAAGCGTATTTAGTAAATATTAGTTTACGAAATATGCAATATTCTTTTTGCAAATGTATACTAGTTTCAAAATATGTATATAAATACTAATTTATAAATCTATAGACTACAATTCTTTCAAATTCTATAGTTTATATAATTAAAGAAGACTTATAAAATCGTTGAATACTATTTACCAACCAGTATTACAAGCAGTTTAGTTTGTTTGAGAGTTTAGTTTCAGATAACTAAGAAAATGAGTATTTAGAAAAAAAATAACGCAAAAGAAAAATAATATAAAATAGATATATACGTATATAATATAAAATAGATATATACGTATATAATATAAAATAAAATAATATATAAAATAATATAATTTCCATTCTCTATTTCTGTATCATAAAATGTAGAATTGATTGGTCCCTTTTTTTCTCAAGATTTTTTTTATACAAGGTGTTTGGAAAGTAATGATAAATCTTTCGCATAAGGACAGAATGGACTAAACTGAGAAGAAAAGTCCTCTATCATTTTACGATTTTAGCAATAGTTAATAAGATATTAATTGCTAAAAATTGTTGAAAATTGGTCTTCAATTTTTTACTATCAACTTTACAAAAAAAACTGCAAGAGACAAAAAAATTGTTTATTTTTTTCTCATTGACCTGTAAGAATTTTTAAAGAATTTTTTCAGAATTTTTTAATACCGTGTTTTCTCATGTTGATAAAAATGAGAAAATGCAGTACTAAAAAATTGATAAAAATTTTTGAAAAAATTCATAGAATTCTATGAGAAGGAAATAAACAATTTTCATCTCTTGCAGTTTTTCTGTAAAGTTGATAGTATTTGAGTAAAAAATTATTGAAGACGAATTTTCGGCAATTTTTAGCAATTAATATCTTATTAACTATTGCTAAAATCATAAAATGATAGAGGGGATTTTTCTTCTTATTTTAGTCCATTTTGCCTCTATGCGAAAGATTTATCATTACTTTCCAAACACCCTGTATAAAGCAAAAGTTATACGTATAAATGTGAAAGCGAAACATTTTTCGCGCTTCACTTACTTGAATAATAGACTTATTATTTCTTTGGTTCTGATTACATTAGTTTCTCATGAATTCCATTTCAAAATTATTATAGTTGTTAAAAAAAATTTAATTAATTTAACATTGAGGATTGGCAAATTATGAAAAAAATAGTTCTTGTGGCTTTAAATAATCTCTAAATTTTTATTGAGGAAAAATTGATTTTAAATTAATGTAGAAATTCGTAGAGAAAATCTTATGAGCTCGTTTGGTCAGTCAGAAGTATATCGATATAAAATCACAATGAAGATAACCTTTGTAGTTGTGTGAAATCACAGTCATCCACAAAAGCGAAAGTAAATTGTAGGCAAGTCAGAGAGAAATGAAATACAATTATTATCTGCAGATATTTCATTTCTTTTTGATTTGTCAATCTGATATTGTTAAGTGATATTTCATCTATTATTTTTCATTAACTTGACATAAGATGCTTTCAGCAAAAATATTTAATGATTTGATATAAAATTATTTTATATCTAATCTGTTTATTTCTTTTTCGATCTTTAAAAAGAATAATATTAGGTGTTGGAATTAATTCCGTAGCGTTTTTTTAATGAAAGAATGTTATTTATTTCACATGAGCATTAAAAAATACATTAATGAAAGTACTTCCCATCACTTTCTACTACTTTTGACCATCTTTCTGGCAGTACATGAATCCCGCGTCGGAAAAACGACATGTCTTTTGAGGCTATCCAAGAATCGATCCATTTTTGAGCTTCTTCGTAAGAATGAAAGCGCCGGTCAGCTAGGCCATGTGCCATCGAACGGAATAGGTGAAAATCGGAAGGAGCTATGTCAGGTGAATACAGCGGGTGGGGTAGAACTTCCCATTTAAGCGTTTCCAGGTAGGTTTTTACTGGTTTTGCAACATGAGGCCGAGCGTTGTCATGTAACAAAATCACTTTGTCATGTCTTTGCGCGTATAGCGGCCGTTTTTCTTTTAAGGCTCGACTCAAACGCATCAATTGAAGTCGATAGCGATCCCCCGTGATAGTCTCGTTCGGTTTAAGCAGTTCATAATAAATTACACCCTGCTGATCCCACCAAATACAGAGAAGAAGCTTCGAGCCATGGATATTTGGTTTTGCGGACGATGTGGATGCATGGCCGGGCTTACCCCACGATTTTCTACGCTTTGGATTATCGTAGTGTATCCACTTTTCATCGCCAGTCACGATACGGTGCAAAAAACCTTTTCTTTTCTGCCATTGAAGCAGTAGTTCACACGTGCCAAAACGTCGTTCGACGTCTCTCGGCTTCAATTCATACGGCACCCAATGTCCTTGCTTCTGGATCATTCCTAACCCTTTTAAACGTTTTGAAACAGTTGACTCATCAACTTGTAATATTTTTCCAAGTTCTGATAGCGTCTGAGATGGGTCTTCATCGAGTAATTGCTCTAATTCTTTGTCTTCAAATTTTTTCGGTGCGCCAGAACGTTCTTTATCCTCAAGTTCAAAATCATTATTTTTGAAGCGTCGAAACCAGTCTCTGCATGTCGTATCCGACAGAGCATTGTCACCATAAGTCTGAACAAGAATTCTATGCGCTTCAGCTGCAGATTTCTTTTGAATAAAGTAGTGTAATAAAATTCCCCGCAAATACACTTTATTCGGCACAAATTTTGACATATTCAATGAATTATACAGTGTTGTTATTTATGATTTCAAGAAAGGTTATGTACGGCAAATGACGTCCTATGATAGATGTTTACAATGTATACAGAACTATAGGTAACAACGAAATAGTGTACTGCTTGTGCAATCTCTTGTAAAACGCTACGAATTAATTCCAACACCTAATATGTTTATGGGAGTAATATATTTATGTTCTTACATTCTATTTTATATCTTAAAAATTATAAATTATATTATATTAAATATTAAATATTATATTAAATTTTATATTATATTAGCGTTTTTTTTATTATGTTTTTTTATTATTGATAACATAAAGTGCATAGAATTAAATTTTAAATAAATATCCATTTTGTTACTATATGTGTCTTTGAGACGAATATACATATTTGAGAAGGAAACTTCTCAGTAAGAAGGTGATAGTAAGAAGAAAGTAAGAAGGTGATAACGCTGCCAACGAGACGCGATATGAAAACTAACTTTACAATGTTTACAGCGATAAAGAGTGTCTATATGCACATGTAATGAGATATGTAAATGAACGTATTCGAGCATAAAAATGATGGGTTTGTTCTAAGAGCTGATGCAATAATTTTATCGGCAATAATTTGATAGCGAAGGCCTGGCAAGATATGAAGAAAACACTATAATTATAAATAATAATTACAGCACAGAAATTTGTTCCAATAAAACATTATGTATTTTGATAATAATATCAAGAATGTAAAATAAATCCAAATTGCTGAGATTTACTTGAATTTTTGTTATCTTCTGATTACAGTGAATGATGGTCAAACAACTGCGGCACCGCGATATCACGGTCTCAGAAATGCCATCGCTCAGATCGTTAAAACCGAGGGTGTGCGTGGACTTTACAGGGGTGTAACACCAAATGTTCTAGGATCGGGGAGTTCGTGGGGTTTCTACTTTTTCTTGTAAGTAGTGATCACTGTAGTGATTGTTAGTATTCTAGATTGATCTTGAAATTCAAGTAATTAATCTCTGCCGGCAATATTTTAAGCACAGTTGATTTTTTGATCATGAATTCTGATAGATAAATTTCAATCTGTAAATATAATAATAAATGTAAAATACAATCCAACTTTTATGATAAGTAAAAATTTGTTAAACTTTTCATAGGTATACGTAAAAATTTTTTCAAATTTTTATACCGTCCGAAGCAATGTAAAAATTTCCACTAAGCTTTTGCGGATGAAAATTTTACATTAACGATGGAGGATTAAATAATTAGGCCAATGTGAAAAATTAATCTGTAATTGCAATAAAAATTTCAATTCGAAATCCTTCAGTAGTGTTATTTATAGTATTTCAGTACTGTAGTCTTTCGAAAAATTTTCTTTGCATGTACTTTTAAATATTCACGAATTAATTTGCAGCTACAACACGATAAAAACTTCGATCCAAGGTGGCAATTCGAAGAAACCCCTCGGACCATCCATGCATATGTTCGCTGCCGCTGATGCCGGAGTGCTTACATTGCTCATGACCAACCCGATCTGGGTGGTAAAGACGCGGTTGTGTTTACAATATGCTGATGATGTGAAAATGGCGGAGTCCAAGAAATATCGTGGCATGGTTGATGCTTTAAAGAAGATTTACAAGACGGAGGGTATTAGAGGCTTATATAAGGCAAATAAATTTTCCTCATTAAACTTTCGAATTATAACTGTATTCTAAATAAAATGAGAATTATTTGCGGTTTACGGGATTATAAAGAAAATATTCTCTATTATTGCAGGGTTTAGTTCCTGGATTATTTGGTGTTTCACACGGTGCGATACAATTCATGGCGTACGAAGAGATGAAGAATAAATACTATAACTACCTGAATGTACCCATCGATACGAAATTGGTAAATTTACTATATTTTTATTGAGATTTTTATGATTGAGAAAAACTAGACTAAAATGAATCTAACTGCGCGTATTAATTCTTAATTAGCGATGTTTTTTTTGGTGATCTGTATTTTTTGCATAGAGTATATTATTGAAAATATAGGTAATTATAATGGACTCTCGAGATTAACAAAAAATTAATTTTAATAGACAGGCAAATGAGAATACCGCGCTATAAAATTATATATTCTATAATTTAAATGTATACATAATAATGTTCGGAATTTCAATGGATTCTAGTTATTTTCAACGAATTAATAACATACTTAAATTGACGCTTGTTTTAGACATAAATTTCTCGCAATATTTCCTCTTCAATTGTATCGTAATGAACTGTTGTATTAATTTAAATTTGTGTTAAAACATATGTTAACAATATGTTAAATCACTTGGACTATATTAACAATATTTTTTTAAGGAATTGATTATATAGTTCATTATAATGCAATTGAAAAGGAAACATTGTGAGAAATTTATATCTAAAACTAATGTCATGTTTAAGTTTGTTATTAATTTGTTGAAAATGACTGGAATTCATTCGAAACGATCGAATATTATTATGTATACAATTAAATTATATACTGAAAAAAAATTTGTGTAACTAATTAAACACATTTAGTTGTTTGTAGATTTGGTTAATTTAACAAATTTTATTTAATTGAATTTAACCGCAATCTGCTTAACATTGAACAGTTTGTTAAGCAGACTATAGTTGAATTCGATTAAATAAAATTTGTTGAATTAATCAAATCTGTAAACAAAATGTGTTTTGTTGAACAAATTTTTTTTTTACTGTAGAATGTATATAGTTTTATAGCGCATCTTTAGCCACGCAATTTATTCTCATTTGTCTGACTATTGAAATTAATTTTTTATTATTGAAAATAAATAAAAAATACTAGAAATTAAATGCCTATAATATTCGAAGTTGAATCTTTAATGCTTAAATAATTCAATCTTGAATTACTATGTATATTATATCTCTTTAATTCTGTTGCTCATGTCCGATGATGATTTCTCTCATATGTGGTGTGCACGTTGGTTGTACACAATTCATATGGGACCTATAGTTTAACGTCAATTCCGAACAACGAAATTTTTGTTTAGAGAAGTGTTCTTGGCAAGGACATTCTCGGTAGGTTACCGCTTCCTTTCGAGAAGAGAATGAGTGTATGAAAATATTTTGGTTTTACCGAGAATCGAACTGTGCGCCAAATTGTTTTTCCGGACTATAAACGCAATTAAACTGCTTTAGTAATCGCAAATTAAATTGACAAGCAATTTTAATAATTTGATGCTCAATCAGGCATCATATTATAAAGATGTTAATATATTGGAAAACTTGATCCCCATCGCATTGTCTAATCGATAACACATCATTTTGACACACATAATAAGAAACATGTTCGTTGTTATTCACATACACAATTCGGAGGAACACATTGTTGTCAACTACAATCTTTTGTTTGGTTTTCTTTTCATTTTGGAGTTTTATAGTTGATACTGCGTCCGAAAGCGAATTTTTTATTTAATTTTTATATATTTTATCTACGTAACATTTCTATTGTCATCTTTGCGTCACATTGAAAATGATTCAAAAGGGATCGAAACGTTTGTTCATTTGCTGACTGTCAAATTGAATTTCATGTTTTTTTATTTCATGACATGTTTTATTTCATTTTTTAACTATTTAATACAAATTTGTTATTTTATGTTGATTGTTTTAGGCTCGTAGCCCTTTGTTCTTTTTATTTATTTATTTATATATATATATGTGTGTGTGTGTGTGTGTGNCGAAAGTAAAGAATTTTGGAGAAAAATATTTTAGACAAAAGTTGTAGGACTTGAAAAGATTTATTCACCGATCACATTTGCTCGACCTTGGGTGGCGTCGCCAAGATCAGGTCAAGATCAAATTGATTTTTTTAAATGGAACATCCTATTTTTGATGTTAGAATCTAATAGTCGGTGTCAAAAGTTTTCCAAAATACTATAATAAAGTTATTTTTCGTTAAGTATTTTTCGAGTTACAAGGT
>JAANIC010004466.1:1571567-1586326 GCA_017607545.1 Acromyrmex charruanus | reverse complement strand
GATAAAAATTTTTTATTAGAAAGCAAATTTAATAAATTATTTAAAATTTTATATTTTTATTTCTTTTTCTTTTTCCTGTTAGACATTAGGTAGATGTATTTATTAACATATCTAATTGTAATTATGTTATTATGATTTGTTAGTTTTCTAATGTTGTCTGTTTTATATAAATTAAAAAGGTTTAACATTTAACATTTTTTGATTAAACATAGAATAAAACGTAAAAATTTAATTCCATTATTTGTTATAATATTTTTATATTAAAATATCGATAAATATTGTTGTTTAGTAATAAGTTTGATGTTGCAGTAAATATCTAGGTTGAAATAAAAAAGAACTTCAAGAAATATAAATATATGTATATAATGAATAAATTTAAGAATAAATTTAAAGCGCAAGCACAAGGCGAACAAGTCGCGAAGAAAATAAATTCAAACATTTACACACAATTTGTTTTATCAATTTCTTATATTGTTAAACTTCGCTCCTGTCGATATTATTTAATATAACAGATTTTGTATAAATATCTACGTATCTAATAAAATACAATAATTTTTGGCATAATCTTCTTTCGATAAATTATATGAATTACTGAACTTTTCCGATATTTTCGATGCAATATAATTATGCAGAATTATTCATTTAGTGCTGACTAATAGCTTGCTAGATCTAAAAGATTCACAGGACATCTTTCGTAGCGATTACAGTGCTGCTCGCTTTCGGCTTCGATAATTTCATTCGGAAGATCTTCACTCATCGACATAGAGGGTCTGTAACAAAGGAATGCGCTCAAATATAATAATTCTTATATTACTGATTTTATTATCCAGATAAATGATTACATGAACGTCTGCCGGATGAACATTGATTGAAAATAAAAATTCATCAGATAAGCTGATCTAATTTTTAAAAATTCCTATTCTTTTATTTATTGCTGCTATTATAAATTATTAACTTATAATATGTTATTATGCATAATATTATAGTATGTTGTTGTTAACCTTTTAATTTTTTACTATAATTTCAAACAGTTTTTCTTATCATACTTACGTGAATATAATTCGAAGAATGTCACCAAGTACACCGTTTTCGTTTAAGGAGTATTTTCCAGCTTCGCAGATTGTTCTTAGTAAACAATCTAATCCAGGATAGCCGAAACTGTTATAAGATATATATGGAACCTTTTTAAATTTTATTTGTAAAGTTATATTTTAGGCAAAATTTTGCAGAATTATGAAATGAAGAATAATTGGTAAACTCTATCTTCTTACCTGTCTATTTTTCTTGTGAAAACTTTATATACTAATTGACGACTAAGACTTCGTTTTGCGTAATAAGTTCCCTCGTAGAAGTAACTCGAATTAAATTCGAATGGTAATGCATAATTTGCTTCGAAATAAAATGACACCGCTACAGATTTATCGGGAATATCTAAGGGAATTCCCAATGCGAAGAATATCTGTAAATCAAATAAAAATCTTTAAAATCTTTAAAGTCCTATTTAAAGAAATTAAAAGATGATTAATAGATTACGATTAGTCATCGATAGTACGATTAGAATAAATGCAATTAGGATTAATCTTTAACGATTTTAATTTATCGAAATATGTCAATATAAATTTACAAAACGAAAAATATCTACAAATTTTAGAGGTTCCCAAAAGTTGCAAACTACATTTAAGGTCTCTTATCATATTTTTTTGCGATAGATAAAAATCTTTTTCAATATTTTTGAATAGAAATTGCCATTATATCAAATCAAATATTTATTTTGAGTTTTTCTTACTTTTATTTGCAGATCACATTTTACTTGAAGTGCAAATGATTAATATTGAATTAACAGGCTGCTTGCACAGCCTAAGACGCATTAGTAGATGAAAAATGAATGATTGATCCACCATACCCCTGTATCGCTACCCTCGGGAAATCCGATAGATCGTATATGCTTCGATATACCGTGTGTAATATTTTTCACTCCTAATACATGTGTTGACTTCATAAAATACCATATCGAGAGAGCCAGCATCATAACATAATTCCTGAAATATTCCAAAGTCAACGAAAATTTCATCACATATTTAGTCATCGGTTTAAATATTTTGTACTTAACATTTTTAATTTTTAGAAATAAAAAATCAATTTGGTTTTATATATATATATATATGTGTGTGTGTGTGTGTGTGTGTGTGTGTGTGTGTGTGTGTGTGTAAAAAGATTATTAATAATTTAATTTTATCTTTTTTTAATAATTTATTTATAATACTTTTCTCTCTCTGTCTCTTGGTTATTTACTTATTTTTTACATTTATTCGTTTAAATAATTATTTAAATAATTTTAACTTTTAATCAACGATCTTGATTTTAATTACATGTATTTATATAGTTTTTATTACTAACGAATTCGGGAAATGATCGGAGGGAAAAAGCTATGTAACGGCAACACTTAAATTTGTTTTATAAAATAAATAACGTATTTTGTAAAATAAATAGTTGCAATGTTTAGATACTGGAATGATATTTTCCAAGTTTCATCGAGCGATATTGTTCATTCGGAATTCGCGGGACGATCAATGTATTGGTAAAAAAAAGGGAATACACGTCGGTGTCTGTTTGTTCATTTCTTTAGTTTACGAGCTGTTTTGATTTTGCGGTCACTTCATTGTCGTGCAAGCAAATATCGAACAATTCGATCGTTTCGTATTCTATCGTTAGGTATACTTTTAATCATGTATATTTTAACTTCGTGATAGAACTTTTTTTTTAATTTTTAACACTGTTATGTAAAATTATAATTTCGGTGTCGAATACTCACTTCTTCATTTCTAACGTACATCTGGACTGTGAGTCTTGCACAAGGTTTTTGCCGAGTGGTAAATTGAGGTTCGCACATAGTTTAAGCATATGCGAAATAAAAATTATGTTTCGTTTGCACAAGGTTAATAATTGTAATCATTATCAAGTAACAGTTTCTCGACTCGTTATGCACATTTTGGTGCTAATGGAGTAAGATGTAGTGATTTAAATTTTTGATTGAATTATACTTAGCGCTATCGAAGAACTTTATTTTTTCAATTTGTTCAATATGAACGTTTTTAATATTTATCAATGTTATTTACATGTACGTTTTTAATTCTATTTTCATATTTTAATATTTAAACTTACTAGTTTTATTTAAAATTAGGAACTATTGAATCGTACGCATTAATTATTAAAATTATTAAAATTATAATATTATTAAATTATCAAAATTATTAAATTAAATTATTAAATTATTAAAATTAAATTATGAAAATTATTAATCATCACAAAGCGAAATGTATTATATTCCCCGTGTTTATGTGTTACTCGCAAATATTTCTTGTTTGAAACTAATTGCTAAAATACCATTCCAAATCACATAATCGATATTAATGTACAATACAGATTCATACACGAAAGTTTAGATTCATTTTTTGCGTCTTTATTTCTATTGATTCTTCGATTCATCTTCTCAATTTTTATCGCAGTCTGTTTAAATTTCATTTGTTAAATATTCCGTAATTAAGTATATCTTGAAAATAAATTAAAGAAAAATCGGTTTATAATTTAAATGAAGAAATACATTTTGAAAGAATAACATTTTGTTCTCAAATTTTTTTATTACTTAAAATTAAATTTTTTAAGTAGAGGAAAGATCCCTATGAAATATCGAGTTTATTTTGGATAAAATAATTCAACATATCCCATTTATTTTTCTATTAGTACGATCTTACTCTATCACTACATGAAGAATTTATTGCCAAATATTTATTTTTTAATTAAATAAATAATAAACAAGACTTATAAAAGCTCATCTCAATGAAACTTGAAGTGTAAAATTTGACATCCAAATTTTAAAATCTTTTTTTACAATGTCTACAGGCATTATCTAATTTTCTATTAAATAGTTTTCAATCCAAGAACAATAAATTCATGGTGGAACCAATAGATAGCGTTTATTAGTTTAGTAGAAATGTCACTATCTCATATTAGCAGCCTATCTTATAATAGGAGGCTATTCTCTATTCTTAATTCTACAGCGTTCTTTAAAAAATTACCAAGAACGTCTAAGTATTCGTATTATATAGATTGAGGAATTAATACAATAAAAGTCGTATTTGCGGGAAGTCACAATCAATCTGAAATCCCGTGTATACCGAACACGATATCAGTTGGCTTCAGTCGTTCAGATGGCGAAATGAGATTATGGTCCACGGGATGCATTAATCTCGCGATCAGTATGCGTCTAGCACTAATTGAATTAATAATGGAATTGCAGGTCGGCTTTCTGCCTTGTTTGGTACATTCCTGATTCAATGGCGAAACTCGTAATTATTCCGCAGGACTTTACGTAGCGGACCGACCGCCGGACACGGGCCTGGATGCCGCAGAACAATGCTCAGGCACCACCTTTTGCCAGTGTGGTGGTCCCCAACTGGAATATATCCCGGCACGAAGTTTCGCACACTAAATACATTATTGATTAGCGCACCATGAATTTCGTGGTCTCCGCCGCACCTTGCGGCCCGAGCACTCGTGGCATTCGGTTGCAGTCATTTTTGGGTCACGAAGTGCACCTCCACTTGCATTGTGCATATACATATATATATGTTGTCATCGTACACTCTGCTTTTCGAGAATGTTACTCCCTTCCGAGCCGCGCCCATTATCTCACATACATTCTCTTTCTTGTACTTTAAAAAGTATCGATGTGAATTTATCATATGTGCTATGTAATTCTTATTGTGTTGGTGTTTAATATTAATAACACCATATGATGTGGATTTAAATGTGCGAATCGCTCCACGTGAGTAAGTTGGGCAATATCGCGCGCTCATTGAAATAAAGGATACGAGATTTACACAATTGCGCGCGCACGAAAAGGAAAGGTTTTATAGGAGAGGTTTAACGTATGTGGAACAACGCTGGAAATTTTTTTATAGCAATTTTCCGCGAGGTCGCGGAATGCGAGATGCGGCCTCCTCACGTGTACAATGAGAAAAAAGGGAACAATGGTGCGGGGTGAACGGCGTGCACTATTGTCGCGCGATCGTAAAAAAGTGATTGCAGCGGGTCAACAGTGCGAGAAATTCGAAAAATGCAGGGTGAAGCTGTATAAACGATGTAGGAGTGCCGATACATATAAAGCTAGCACTCTGGCCTGTGTGGCAATTTTTTTCTGCTATTTTCACGCAATTTATAAGAACCAGAGATTGAGACTTTACAGATATTACGCTTCTTTCGAAGATTTTACGTCAAGGTTTTATCGAAAGGAGAAATATAAAAATATAATTTTTTCGAAAATCTATTTCTTGAAAAATAAGATTGTTTTATATGATTTTTGTAATTATTAATATTTATAGTTACATATTAAAAATTTCGATCTAATACTATGGTGACGTTGTAACTGAAATAATACCATCTACATGTCTAAAATAGAACTTTAATTCATAAAATAAACACTGAATTACCACCTCTTCCAGGTCTTCTAAAACTATAATCGCAATAACAATTTAAACATGTACATGATATTATTTTAGCTGCAACGTCACCGTAGTATTAGATCGGAATGACTACATGGAAAAAATGGAACGATTGTTATCTGATAATAATACCTATAAAAAATAATTGATAAGGAATAAATTAATAAACGAATTTATCTATTTACTATAAATTCATTCCTTGTCAATTATTTTATAGGTATCATTATCAGATAACAATCGTTACATTTTTTCCATGTAGTCATTCCGATCTAATACCACAGTGACGTTACAGCTAAAATAATATCATGTACATGTTTAAATTATTATTGCGATTATAGTTTTAGATGATCTGGAAGAGATGGCAATTCAGCGTTTACCTTGTGAATTAATGTTCTATTTTAGACATATAGATGGTATTATTTTAGCTGCATGTTACCGTAGTATTAGATCGGAATGACTACATGAAAAAAATGGAACAATTGTTACCTAATAATAATACTTATAAAATGATTGAGAAGGATCTTGCTGGTGAGGACAAAAAACTTGCTGGTGAGGACTGTTCTAGTTAGATGGAAGAACAATTAATTTATAAACGAATTTACCTACAAAGGACTACTAACCACTGACGGGAATGTTCCTAGATCACATGGTCTTCCAAAGGTCCATAAAATTGATATTCCTTTAAGATGATTGTGTCTGCAATTAATAGCCCGTTGTATAAACTTGTTCTTTATTTACATTACTTAATTATTAAACATTAATTATTAATTAATTATTAATTGTTAATTATTAACAATTACCATCTTGTTTTGACTCGCAGTGTTTTATTTGAATGTTTTATTATTTGAGTCTAAATACATTGATTATTATTTTATTCACGCAGGCGTTATAATGCGTTATTTTTTACGCATCAACTTCATTTTTTAATTTTATTAGAATTAATTTGGTTTACACACTTGTCATTACATTATTAAAGATAGCATATGTGAAGCACGTAGCCACATTGAAAATGGATTTTATTTTGTAGAGAAACTAGATGGAATTTATTATGAGTTGAATTTAAAATTGGCTTCTTTGGATGTATATCGTTGTTCACCAACGTACCAATAGAATTGAATATTGATAGTATATGAGGGATGGCACTATATATCAAATAACACCCGCATATCGAGGAAATAATTTTTAGCTATCAAATTAAATTTATCATTTTTTGTATTTAATAAAAAATTTTACAAACAAATCTTGGAATACCTATGGATTCGCCATTATCTCCATTATTGCGATTATGGTTTTAGAAGATCTGATAATAAGATAAGAGATGATAATTCAGCGTTACCTAGTGTATTAAAGTTCTATTTTAGATATGTACATGATATTATTTTAGCTGCCACGTCACCGTAGTATTAGATCAGATGACTATATGGAAATAATGGAACGATTGTTATCTGATAATATTTATAAAATAATTGACAAACATCCTACAAAAAATTTACTGATGAGTTGCGGTCTCTTTTAGTTAGATGAAAGAAAAATGAATTTATTGATGAATTTACTTACAAAAGATTACTAAACACTGACAGGACTATTCTAGATCATATATGATTTTTCACAGGTCCATAAAATTAATGTTCCTCTAAGAATAATTGTGTCTTCAATTAATAGCCCGTATAAACTTGGTCTTTATTTACATTATTTCGTTATTAAATATTAATCATTAATTATTAATAACTACTAGCTTGTTTTGATTCGTAGCCCTTTATTTGAATGTTATATAAATACGATTGTAATGTAATCGTCGAATGTAATCATCCAAAGCCGGCTGCAAGGATTATGCAAGTCCATGTGAACAAGATTCTATTCCTCGAATCAAGCAGCGGGGATGAATGTAGCTCAGGGGGTTGTTCGCTCTGCGGTGTGTAGATGGCGGCTCCTGGTCGGTATCCGGGATTCTCAGCCCCGCCCATGTGATTTAAACGACGACCTTTCCAACGTCGATTCACGCTCACATCAGACCGAATAGATTCGACAAGGTGGTCGCGAGATTCTCCGGGGTGATTGACTGAACGGCGATAGATATTCGTATCTATTACACGCATCCATGTCTGCATCGTCACAAAACTTATCTTATTTCGATAACGGTGGTTCAAATATGGTTCAAATATACCAAGAAAGGGATTGTCATGAAAATATTTAACGTAGCAACGTGTACCGACTTTTTACATTATTATGAAAATTAATTATTGCGAGAAAAAAAATTTTTATATTAAATCAATGAAAAAGAAAATCATAAAAAACTAGTAAAATAGATAGGATGTTTCTACTTCCTTTTAATAAAATAAGTGATACAATACTAATAATAGTAAAAAAATAGTATTTTTTAGAATGATTTATTATTACTTTACTGAAGTAATATAAGATATATCGATTACCCCTAGAAAAAAGCGATTGTTAAAATATTATAAGTACATATTATTAAGATATTATACGTACATTAATAATTTATTAATTTGTCTGAATAATAGAAAATATTATACAATTATAATTCAATTAATCAGAGTTATTGTGGGTCAACAGTTAGACCAATTCAGCAAATCGCAACGCAAATAGACAATAGAGCTATGATTTCAAGTATTTAGAGGAACCGTTTGCGATATTCGTCAACCTCGTTTCGGAAATATATATGTAATACCCAGTGTATTGTATACGAAATACAGGAGTACCGGCACACGACCGCAGACCGACGCGACACGACGCGACGTAACGCGGGTGAAAAGTTCAACAGACAGATTTGCATCGGAATTACATCGCATAAAAGCCGCGCCCTAAAGCTCGGACCCGGTCGCAAACGGGCGCAACCGCATTAAATTCTGCTCGAAACACCGCTTTCTTCTTTATCTATCTACTTGCCATCGCGCATATAGCGCACTTCCTTCGTAGCTCCGGGCCACGTCAGACGAGTTTCTCCACTTTGACCAGAGTTCGGCGCTCAGCTTTGAGCGGCACGAGAAGCGAGACGATTATGAGCTTACTTGCTACGCCGCGCCGGTAGTCAGGTTTGGCGACTTATGACTTAACGAGAATTAACGCGGTCATAAAGTTATAAACGTCGCGGAAATGGGAAGCGGAAGGTGTAGTGCGTTATATTTGATTTCATCGGGAATGAGGAATAATATTGGATAATCTCTAAATAGCAAACTCGTTATTTGTCATCATTTCGATGTCAAAATGGCATTAATCCTCGATTACATCAACATTTGGATCCGAAGTAAATTTTTGGACATTAATATAATCTGATAAAAAGATTAGCAAGGTGGGCGGTTTTCCGATTTGTAGTAATTTGCATAAATAGCAAAATTGCTATGGAAAATGTATATGTATGTATATATAAAGCGTCTACATGAGATTTTAAGGCGTAAAACCGTAATAAATTGAATCTCGACATTGTAATTGATCCTACAGTCTTTGCAAAGTAAATTAAAAGAAATGTGTTTAATATTTACACTTTAAATAAACTATAATATATATACATATGAAAGTTGTGTGAATAAAATTAGATTTTTATTTAATAATACATTTTTGTAATTTATTTAATCTATTTGTTACTGAAAATTAAATAATTTTTTACATTAGGAAAAATCTCAATTTTTTTTGTGTAACTATTTTAAGTATTTAAAATGATTTACACAAAATGATTTCATCGTGATTATCTGTTTTGTTATTCTGTAAATAAATAAATAAAATAATTTTGTTTATTTACAGAACAACTAATTTCTGAACCGCAATGAAACTTAAATTTGTTCTATAAATCATCTTGAATATGTATTTAAAGTACTTAAATAAAAAAGTAAGATTTTTAATTAGTTTTAAATATTTTTAATAGACACATTTACTTCTTAGTGAAATAATTTTTATCCATATAAAAAAATTGCTGTTAAATTTTTTCTACTTTTTTCAAATGTAATATAAAACAATCTATGATCTTTTTCATAATTTTTTGAATGTTTTCAAAAATATGTCCAATACATCCTTAATGGCTAAAAGAATCCAGCTCTTTCAGTATATTGTTACTAAAAAGAAATGTCAATCGAGTTGTAGCTTAAATAATATTGTAATTAGTACTATGAGGTTCTTTATATTGTAAATAAAAATACTTTGAACCTTTCTTTATCACTCGCCATAAGATGGAAGTCCACTTGCATTCTGTATTTCAAATAAGACGCTTTAGAACAGAAGTGTAATTTTCATAGCTATAGTTAAGGATTAAAGATGTCATTTTTACAATGAAATAACGGTAAATAACGTCAGCTTACTATCTGGATTATTACTCGATTGGCATTTCTTTTTAGCTATAAACTATATATTGAAAGAATTAAATCCTTTTGAACGTTACATACACGCACGCATACAGTTTCCGTAGCAATTTTACTTTTTACGTGAGCTACTGTAAATTGGAGCATCGTCCACCTTGCTGCTTTTTTTTATCGCGACGCGCGATATTGTTCGCATCGGTCTCGATATGTTCAAACGAGCGTTTCTTTTTTTTCTCTCTCTTCTCTTCTTTCTCTCTTTTTCTCTCTTTTCTCCTCTTGTAGGTGCCTGTAAGCGTACGTGACGCACGTGTGTCTCGTGCCTGCAGGTACGTTATCCGGAAATCGATTAACCCGATTCCGTTAACCGCGAGTTAACGTCGTACCATCTACCTTGCCAACCACGTACGAGGGCATACCGTGAGTCGCCCCCGCTGCACCCCTTCGGCTTTCGGCTCGGCGAAACGTTTCGAATCGCAAAGCGAATGTGACGGGGTCGCGCAAGCTGAAGCCAAAAGTGTAAGGTAAGCATTTATTCTGCCAGGTGGCAAGCAGCAACCGACGAGATCGAATAATTTCCGAAGGCGGGCTAGGCGGATGAGGTTATTATCCAAGGAAATTGCCGCCAATGCCGCCCCGTGCTTGAAAACGACGAGAAGGAAGTCAAGATTTCTCGGGATTCGTTTTTGGATTCATTGGGAAAAATATGTGAAGCGCATGTGCGCGAATCCTGATTACGCGTTCGACATCATCTCAGCGCGCGAAGATCTCTCGTATATTTGATTGCAGAATCTTTAATAAGCAAAAAGAAACCCTATAGTTACTAGTTTAGATAGAACTAGTAACTGAAGCAAAATTCAATTGAAGAGTAAACGATATTCTGATTCGAATCAAAATTGGAAAGAATGATTTCAATTGGAGTATTTAAACATTTAGCTAAAAAAATTATTTTACTGGATTATCAAAATAATTATATGAGAATTTCAAGCATTGCTGCAAAAATTTCAGTCTCATATAATTATTCTGGTTTAATAAAATTATTTTCAAATCTAACTATATTTTTAGATACTTCAGCAAAACCGTTCTTTACGTAGATAACTGATTATTGCAAATTTATCGAACGCCAGCATTATTTAAACTTGATTTTTAAATTAATTTTAAAAAATTAGAATTTTATTTTATCTCGATTTCTTTGATTAAATTTATTCCATCAAGGAGAATGCTATTATGAAGTGATATGAAAGGATGTTTACCATTTCATCCCTGAGTCTTCTCTTCTAAGGAAGCCATAAAAGATTTAAGGAGATGTATAAAATATGACTTGAAAATGGATTTTATTCAGAATAATCCCAAATCGGTGTACCGCCGATTGAATTTCGCGTTCCATTTTTGCGTGTGATGTATTTCGCTCACAGCTATACGCCGTGCGTTGATTTTTGTTTGTTGCTCTTCGGCGCTTGAATTCCGAATTACTATCGGCGCACACCATTCCATTTGTGGAAAACTACGCGTAACATCAATGCATCGAGTCAAATTTAGTTCTGATACGGATCTCTTTTCGGTATTTGTTTGGGACACGCGAATCGACGAGCAATAACGTATACAATATGCAAAAAAAAAAAAACAATTTTCATCAATTTTCAACTTTAAATAAACTCATGCCTCTCTCTCCTTCCATTCTCTTTTAGAGAAGTTAATCCGTTTGCATGCACGATAGCTCCATTATCCATGGCGATTCTCGTTTGTCTTTTTCATTGTTGAAATCCACCAATTCGTTTATTGCGACTAAGAATCCAAATGTCAACCATTATTATTCGTGATCTCTGCCAACTCTCGAATCAGTCCAACGATCGATCGTGGCAGACGATTCTTTGTGATGTCTAATCTGTCGAGAGATCCCATAGCTTGTGTCTCGATCGGTCAAGATCGACGATCGGAGGGTTAATCGGGTTAAACGACGAGATTACCACGGATGCACTCTATTCGTCTTTCAAGAAAAAGTCATTCGTACTCTTATCGAAGTCTAGGAAAGATTCTCATAATGAAATTGTAGGTGTGGTTAATTTGACACGATGATTAAAATGAACCTGATGATCAGTCGATATCTTATCACTATTTTGTTTATCCTTTATTTAATCTTCTCTTTTAAGGAGGACATAAAAGAGATGTAAATCAAAAAATGTAATTCTGTAACAAAAACGCACATAATTTTAAACCAATTCAATAGGTAATTGTACACAAATTTTTTCGATACTCCAGATTATTGGCGAATTATTTTTATATCTACGTGATCAGTTTAAAATCGATATGTCGTTATCGAGAATTTGTCGCACGGTTTGCCGCAAATTTTCAATTTCCAATTTTAATTGTGCTCGATCGTGATCTTTTTATATTTTCGATACATGTATGACATTTCTTCGATTATTTCGCGGCATCTATTGCGGATTGCACTCCCTTCCGCACACATGGAGGGAGGAAACGGCTTTCTCGAGTTTCTCGTTCACCGAGCAATGTCATTTTCGACCTTTCCCATCGCGGTTGCGTATTTCAGAATCTGCTTCCAATTTCCGTTCGGAAAATCCCATATAAAGACGGCAGATCGGCACGTAAATTCCGTACGGTTATTTCGCGCTGACTCGACACCATTATAAAAGCATTAAACGTCCACTTTCAGTTTGAATAGTTGTAAAGAAGAACTTTCTTTTCTATTTTTGAGAATTTTTCGGATATATCGTACACTAAGACCGTAATATATTTTTATTTTACGGATAAAATTTATATTATTAATTTGTATTAAATATGAACGCGTTAAAATATCAGACTCTCATTGCGTATTATCATATATAATGAGCGTCTGGTATTTATAGCATGGCAAATTTGATTCTGTCAGATCAGGAATATCTGCCACTTAGCGTCGATGTGATAGCGTGATGGAATATTATGTACATAAGATATCAAATATTAGACGGAACGTGTAGTCTGGAAAATCTCGATATCCTCAAATTGACGCGGATGCGATAACTTTGCGTTAATTAATACCGGAAAAAGCTCTCCTTCCGGCTTTTTCATTCCCGGTTGAAATGTAATTAGTTCCTGGATTCAATTAGAATGCGTGACGTTCGTTATTCGCGGGGGAAAAAATTCAGGAACTATTCCCTAATCGATAACGTTAAGCAGAAGTCGCGACAATGTTGGCCTAGCATTATTAATCGAAAGATCGCAACTTCGATCAAAAGCCTTGGAACTTTAATTTAAATTTGAAAACTCGACAACTCTGCAAATGATCGCGAACTTTCTTTTAGAATGACCCGTTTTCTTTCCGTAAGAGAAATCGGTTTTGAGGACACTACCGTACGTAATTACCTCGTAAAATTAATTTTCCACAGGTTTTTAAAAAATTTATTCTAAAAAAATCCATGATTGTATCCAGCAAATTAATACGCGTTCGCGATAATATTCTCTTATTAATTCCTTATGATAAATGATTATAAGACAACATTAGCAGCCTATTAGGATTTTGAGACACTTTTTGCCTATAATGCCATAATTGAACGCGCTTTTAACCGGTTGAGATGTACAATATTGTCCGTCTGGGTTTACATCGCCGCAGAAACGCCCTTCTCTTTTCACATGAATCTCTTGAAAAACTCACGTCAGAGTCTAGTCACTTCGATTCCTTCTGCTTCAGCATCATCCCCTACGTGCCCGTGCGATTTTTCCTGGAGCTCTTGGATTGCGTTTCTGAAGAGCGTTCCTGAAGAGCGATCTTCCGGCTCAGTCGAGTGACCCAAGTGATGCCTCCTGCTCTCTCTACCGTCTTCTTTAGAATTCGTCTTTTACTTTTGTAATACGAGGCTATATTCTCTTCCTTTAAGATTTCACCCTCTTCTCTCATCAACCTCCACATGGATCCTCTTTTAGCACGTCCGATCCCAAATGCGTGCTTTATCAAATTAGCCTTGTCAGCCCTTAATCGGATAAGTAGCACATATACCTGGACCTTCAGAGTGTAAGAATACGGTTTCAGTCTCTTGCCATAGATCGATCTTTGGGGGAAATTAGGGTCGGCCAATATCGATTGCGAGTTTTGTCTTTGTCAGGACCGCCCTTTTTTGGCAACTAGGACTAATGACATTGCGACACTAATTTCTAAATGGCTTAGCATTTTTTTCGGGTAACTTTAGGATGATTCGCTGAAAGTAGAGTAATAAGGTCGCAGAGTCTGGGGAATAATAATTTTTTATGAAGCTTTAATTTCTTTTATGTAAAAACTACATGTTTTTTTAACATATTCTCTGATTTGACTAAAACTGGAGAAAGAATNTATATATATATATATATATATATATATACATATATATTTACAAATTTTATAAAGAAAATTTTAGAAATTTTAGAAAGAAAATATTATATCTTTTACAATTTTTTGAATTCTTTTTTAAATATATATATATGTTACATGATTTCTTTTGCAATTCTTGCACAAAGAAAAACTAATTTTAAATATTTATCGTCTGTATCAAATGTATTTGAAATGTAAGTGCTTCTTCGTGATCTCATGCATCTTTTACACGGTGCGATTTTTTGCCTTTCTTACTCCATCATGCTTTTATTGAGAAACGCATTTCTTCAACGCTCGGCAGCTACTGGAATCGCAATTTAAAGTTGTTCGATTTAAAAGAGCCCTTTCAGCGCGAAGACCTTTTTGCTTTTGGATAAAACGCGCGCTTGTGCAAAAGAAGAAATGTTGAAATCTTTGATATCGAAGACATATTAAATAACACACTTAACGATATTGAGTGTATTGGTTTATTTTGTAGAATAAATCTTTAATAAGACATTTAACAACCAAATGGTACGATTTGAAATAAAACAAAAAGATTTATCTACTCTAAATAATATCTACTCATTATTCTAAATAATTAATAATATTTTCAGGTTAATATATCAT
>JAANIC010004466.1:1551802-1566122 GCA_017607545.1 Acromyrmex charruanus | reverse complement strand
GGATAATAATTAAGATTTATAAAAATAAAATTATTTTTTAAACTTTGAAGGTTTAGAGTTTAAAGGATAACTTAAAATCTTTTTTATAAAATATTATGGATTAAAGATAAGTATATGAAAAAGAATAATAAAATTAAATTATGATAAAAAACNAAATGATAAAAATAAAGAAAGTAATAAATATAGATAAATATTATAATTTAAATTTATACAATTTATTTTAATTAACTTTGATTTAATTTTAAATAAAAATAGAGAATAAAGATACATTACGAAGCGTCACGACGGTCTGAATGTTAAGATGTTGACCTATTATATATATTTATTTAATTGAATCAATTTCAGAAATTGCGTGCCGATATGATTGTCGGACTTTCAACGCAATCAATCTGAAATATTAATAATCCCCCCGAATTTTCCAAATTTAATCTTAGGCAATATTTTTTGCAATAAGTTTATTACAGTTTTTTAAGATTCGTATTTAAAATAGAATATATTGTATCATATAGTAACTAATTAATCATTGTTTTTTGAAGTAACTTTAAAAAATACGTTCAAAATCGTTTTACTAAAGTCGCTCGAGTAATCATTGTCATCAGAGGGACGCAGTGGAGTTCTCCTAAGAAGAAAACACTCAGCATATAATATATAAAAGCCGCAACATTAGATTTAAACTTCGAAGGCGAAATAAATGAAAGATATATTTCGACAGTACAGTTTTTAGTTTTGTATCAAGATTCAGTAACCTTAAAATTCCCACAAGTTATTAATACATATAAAAATTTATAATTATGTATTATAAAGTTTTAATACAGACAATAAATAAATTAGGTGAACTAAAATATAGTAATATTAATCATTTGTAGATGATTAATATTACTAAATAGTTAATAATATTACATTTTCTTAGTTCATACAACTTATTTAATGTTCTTATAATTTTATAATATATAGAGGCGCTATTTAACTATAAATTTATAGTTATTGATACGACCTTTTTCTTTAAGTTCGACAGTATTGCGAATTCGTCCTTGCGTGGCTGTCATGGACAAATGACGTTCCTCAAATCGCCGTTAATTTAATTGCGTCCGCTCGGTGGTGTCTAACAATTGCTTCCCTTGAATGATTCATCTTATCTGCTTCTGAAGATTGATTAGCTGCACTCTTCCGTGATTCCGTTCCGGCTGTCGCTCAAATCTCTTAAATGGGATTCTCCCAATAAGCGCAGCTTTTCCCAGCGCGTGAGAGAGATAGGGTAGATATTCCGTACGTCTGTTTGTGTAAATATGTGTGTTTGTATGTATATGTACCGAGTGTCTCTAGAATTGCAGAGTCTAGAAAACTCGTAGACTTTTTATTTATTCACATACATAGGCCTTTTAAAATGGCAGTACCAATAAAAATGTAGTATAACTTTTAAAGAACATTTATTTAGAACATTATAGATTCATACATTCATAAGCCATTTTAAAGTCGATGTTCATAGAATCTTATATTTAAGACCTACCTATATTAAGTATACATGTCATAAACTAATCATAAGACGGTATTCAATAATTTGTTTTTATTTTAAGACCGTTTTGAGTAATGTGTTTTGAGATATTAATACAGCCCTTTGATTGACTCATAATATCTCAAGACTGTACTAAAGATAATCTGAAATATAAGAATTGACTATGAATACTGGCCATAGAGCAGTATTAATTTTTAACATTACTTAAAAGATCTTGACTTAAAAGATTTTAAAATAAGAATTATGAACCGATTATGAACATACTGACTGGGGGCTTTGGCTCAAACGATTGGTCCAAACTTTGTATTCTAAGGACACTAGGTATACCTAGAAACACATACATGAGTGAATATGTGTGTTGTGTGTGTAGAGGTACATACAGAACGTTATCCTGTGTGCGAAGGAATTCATCGAATTTCTTCGGGATATCTAAAAAGCTCAATTTTTTTCGCTTGAATCGTTTGATCGTTTTACATTCGCGAGTAGCGATCGGCAAACCGCCCTGTCGTAGACGAACGTCATTTCTCTGTAAATGCACGGGATACCTTTTGTGCACCGGACTGATTAGATACGATCGTTCGTGAGATGCGCCACATTTAAATCGGACCCGAGTACGAGAAATTTGCATATTGTCGTTTACGCTTAGCTGGTAGCGCATATCCCATCGAGTCCCATAGCGTATGCTGATGGGAACGTTAGAGGCCTTCGTAGTCGCTTAACGTCGAATCGCTGTTAGCCTTGGATGTCTCAAATGGCAGATGAGTGGTAAATCGACAATCAACATCGCATATAATTAGTCGTATAATTCTTTTCAATTTGTTATAAAATTAAAATAAAATATATCTCGCTAATTATAAATTTGAAAAATTTTAATTGAGGAAATGGAGAACCAAATTAATTTAGTGCAACCTGCGCGTTGCAGATGAGAAACAATTAACATTTTTTTCAATTTGTCATGAACTTAATTTAGTCTGAAAACCTATTTATTTTAATTAAATTTAATTAAATGTGAAGGTAACAATTTTTGTTGTAATGTACTTTGTTTGATTCTCTCTGATTTTATAATGTTTTGTCATCCAATCTATATCTTTAAGTATAGTAAGAAAAGAAGACATATTCGATCGATTTTTTTTCTTTTCTTTTTTTTACTTCTTACTATTAATATACTGTCATATTTATAAATTGCCTACGACAAAATTACTTTTGCTATTCGTAAACTGCACAATGAGACATGCATTCGGCTTAAAGGGGGAGGATTTCTTACCCATTGTCGGTAATTCTTAAGGAAATGCCCTTTCTGCAAACTCAATCCAATTTCTCCCCTATTCATCATTCACCCCATGTCTTCTGTGGGAAGAAAAATGTCGAGTGGCGGAAATGACTAATGTGTCTCTATTTGACGGATAAACGGCGACATATAATATAAAATTAATAAATTCAAAACATTAATCGCATTATATCGTTAGAAAGACGGTGCTTTGTGACACAATAGGAATTAATAGCAACTTTGCGAATGTTAATTCTTGCGCACAACATTGAATTCGCATCTCTAACATATACATACCTACATTTATATTACATAATTTATCATATAATAACATCTATCTTATACAATTTATCACATAATGACACATCTATTTTGTATAATTTATCATGTAAATGCATGAATGACAATGGAAGTTCCTTTCTGACATAAGCGACTGTCAGATAATTATATGAACAGTGTCAAATAGACACAGTATTTATTGAGCCAGATGCTAACGACATAATAACGCGGCAACCGTCAAAAATTTATTAATTACCTAGCAATCAATTATCGGAATTCTCTTCCGATCGTTTTGTTGGACATACTTCTAACTACGTCACATTACTCTTTATCTATACATCACATGCTGTGCCGTCGCGCAAGTTTTTCAATTAGCTGTCGAAGCTGTGGTTTAAACAATCAAACTTCCAAAATGCTCCAGGATATACATGGAGATATGCGGGACACTTCCTATCCGCAACGCTATTGCTCTTAGGGACACCTCATTTGTCTCGCCAAACCATCATTTATTGTGTGGAACGATGACAGAACATTTGCTCTATTGCTTTAGGATGAGTTATCCTGGGACGTCAGTGTCTCCTTATATGTATAGATGAATATGTGAAAGCAAGCGATGTGCACGACGATGATCTGTTGCGTATCATATTCGCGTGAGTCATCCGTCAAGATTATTTAGCATACTTCGCTCGAAAAGCAATATTCATACTTCTTCCTTTTCCTTTCGAACCGATCATTCTGGACACAAGAGAATAGCTTCAAATGTGAAGTGTTTTTCGAGCGAAAGAATCCTAATTTATTCGAAGAACGTAACTTAAAATGCTAATAAATCGAGTTGTATTTCAGAAACTGCGAAAACTAAGTTTTATTGCTTGTGAAATCTTCGATATAACATAATAAAATGTCAAGATGGGCTTTTTTGGCAAAGCCAGTAGCAATGATTCACTTTTCCCAATACTAGTAGGTACATGAAAAATGGACTAACTTTTACCTTTCTTTTAAAACAGACTTTGCCTTCATCTCTTGTCAAAGTATTTGCTTTATTCTTACCTGTATGATCGCGTGTTCTTTGACGAATACGACTTAAATTTTTCGTAGAAAGGTTTTGTGGTTAAACGAAAATATTCTCGACTTTTCGTTTGTCTTATGCTTGATTTCCTCTTAGGTATATCTAACTGATGCTAAAATATTGACAGCAATATCGAAAATAATTTATCAATATGTATGGTGATCATCTCTAAGTATCTATATCTCACATAAATAATTTTTAATAACACTCGCGTTAGATTAGCAAAATATTAATAAATAACATCGCACACATTATCGACAAATGAAAAAAACCATGATCGAAGTATCTAAAAATTTAGTTATAGATCTGAAAATAATTTCGTTTGAATTATCAAAATATAAGATTCTTAAAATTGGTTGCTAGAAAATTTTTGCAACATTGTTTAAGTGCTACTTAATTATTTTTCTGAATAAAATTTTTTTTAAGTCGATATTTAACTTTTTTAGATACTTCAGTAACATAGGTTTTTTTCCCTAAACGAATATGAAAAATATTTCAGTTTTGCTTGGGGAAACTAATTTAACTCTTAACATTGATATAACGTTGTATCGCTGATACATGCAGTCGGAATGTTAAGAATCGATGTGAAATGGAATTATCGCCAACAGAGCGAGGAGAGATATCTATTCGTGATATCTATTGAATCAGAATGGATTAATTTTGCATTATCGTTCCTATTTATGCACATTGCGAACCATTCAAATAGAATTTAGCGATTTGATTAGCGTTCGACGGAGTTAGCCCTTTTCCACGTGAGCCAAATTTATTCACGCTTGAAAATGATGTGCTTTTCGCCAGGACTACATTGACAAGAGTAGGAAGGGTTGACGAGACAGAAAAATGTCTGGAAATGTTCTCTTTCCATACGAGCTCAATATTTATGACTTCATAACTTTTTAGGAGGTGCGAAGTTTTTCTCGTCAAGTGCGTTGCACGTGTAAAGAATTTTGTAAGGGTACATCCATATAGAGGAACAACCCTATTTTCATGCGACTTGAATACTTTCACTGTCTTCAGTGTGAATACGTGTCCTAAAGGTAGTTTTTCTGATTCAGCTAAAATGTATAAGACGAATATATTCTGTCTTACTGAAAACCAAGCAAGAAAAGAGCACTGCTTTTTCTCGGCCGAAAAAATATTTCTCGTATCATGTACAGTTTGAGAATTAAATATATATGATGTAGCATATATTTGATGCGTTATAGATATACATCTATTGACGTGAGAAAAGATTGCATTGTGGATTGCGCCAGCCAATTTTATTATCTAACTTCGTAATGTAAAAAAATTGACAAGGAACCGACAAAGAATATCGTTGCGCGTAAACAATTCACGCGCAGAAGAAGGCATCGCTTTTAAATTTTTTATGCGAGAGGGCAAAAGTTTCCGCGAACTCGACGCTGTAAAATGCCCGGTTTTGCTTTTCATAGGTGTCAGAATTCCCTGGATTCCTATCTATAGCGATTGTAAAATTTAGTGCGTTTTCGGGAACTTTGGATATAAAGTCGGAAATTTTACAACGCGGCTTAGACTTTCGACGAATTTCCTTGTGAAATTTTATTTCACGCGAGTTATCGCTTGAATTATTATCACGAAACTTTTTCGTCGGCCAATACGCGATTTTTTTATGAACTCCCCGAGACATAAATCGAGAGAATAGGAAATTTTAAAACTTTTTTACTGAAAATCGCTCACCGCAAAGATTTCAAAAAGGTTTTTGTCTATAATTTTAATAACTCGTTATTATTGTATAGAAAAAACGAGAATAATAAAATAAACAAAAGAGATGTAAAATTTTTTATATTTTAAATTTTTGATGAACATACGTTTTTGTATATGTCTAATTATACTGATTTTATGTGTAATTTTTTCTGTGTCTCATATCTCTTACTTCTTTGTTGCCACACTTTATGCTACTTTGCCATATCGGATTTGTGAGATTTACTGACTTTTCTGTCCTTAAATATGTGAACTTATTTAGTTTACATAATATTATAGTTTTGAATATATAAAAAAATTAAAATATCAATTATATATTTGTCTTAATCATTATTTGTATAATGCATTTTTTGCATTATAAAAAAGTAGGTAGTGTTTGCAAAATGTACGTCTGTCAATTTTTTTGCTTGGGTCAATTCAACTCATGTATAGCAAATTATAATAAAAATAAAGATTTAAGTAGTAAAATGTTATTAAATTAAATTTATAAAAATCTTTTTTATTAAACCTAAAGATTTAGTTAATATTACAAATTAACAGAGTACATGTAATTTCATTTTATTTAATTTGCTTTAATTGCTCGCGTATTTAATCAGAAAATTATGCGACGATTATCATGATATTATTATGCAATATATTTTTCTCTTATCAACGAGATTTATTCTCAACTTGCACTGAATTAACTCTAATTCGCGGCCTCGCTCAGATACGGAAGCTAAACTGGAAAAATGTGGTAATAACTTTTATCCTTCGTCTATTTGAGATTTACGATCACACAGCAATTACGAGCAAGTATATAAATACGTTTCCTCGCGATAATTCGATAATACGGCGTTCGTTGTTTCTCCGTTTTCGTTTTCGCGCTCTATGCGAGTTCTTAGGTAATAAACTACAAATAAACGGCGGATATACCCGTAGGACTCTTAGTTTGCTGTATAATCGCGTGAGAACAAAATAACGACTTCAACACGGAGCTTTAAGGATCTAATAACGCGATGTAACAAGTAAAAAGAATATATACATAATAAAATCTTCGGCGCGAGAATATGGAACAAAATTATAAAACTTTATCGCAGAGTTATCAGCATAGCATATAATAGCAATATTACATATATTTAAATTTTAAAATTAGCTGAGGATTGCAAGGCAAAAAAGAAGTTATTATAGCGATATTTTATTTAGGAAATAGTGTATGTTTTAACATAATACATTTTTACACGCTATTTACAATGTAATGTATGTAAATAATATACATAATACATTTGCATCCAGAAACATATATATAAGTAAATATATATAAGTAATTATAAGTAAAAAATAGATTAGAACTAATGAATGAAAGTGATTATAATTATGAATAACACCACATCAGTTCTGCATTTTTCTTGTAAAATTTTCACTTATTGGTTGCTCGATATAAAATTCTCAATCAGTTCACGTTTCTATAGAACGTGTAGTCTCTATGTGAATCATCGAAATTTCTGACAGTGTTAAGACTGTTTCCACTGCCGGTGCAATTAGGCTGTTTACTTTACGAAAAAGATACGGTAAACTTGCGACGATTTTTCAGGAATCACGCGAGGACTCCAATCAAGTCGAAGAGTCCCAATGGACACTGCGGTTGGTACTTGGAGCAGTTTCTATTGCGGCCAACCAGCTCGGCTTCGATAACATCTCGCGACAATCCCTCGTGTTTCGAAGTACTCGGACTGAAAGCAGAGAATTCTCTAATATAATTAAATCACGACTTATTGTCTTTCAGTACTTACAGTGACTTTTTAGAAAAATAGTAAACATTAATTAGCAATTTATTAATAACGAACAGAATATAAAAGATAGTATATTTTTTAAAATTATTTTAAAAGGATTTCTCAAAAAGATATAATAATTAAAATATATTATCTTCTAATTGAGAAAATTTAAAAACTGCTTTTTGAAAGGAATGGGAATTTATTTCACCAATCATTATACGAAATCTAATGGAATCACTGCATTAAAGACGCGCTGTGATTAGCCAATGGTTTTCCTATTTAATATTAAATTAATATATTATCTAAATTAAAAAGAATACTTTTATACGAATACTTTTTGTTAAAATAATATATAATCTTTTATGTTAGAAATATTTAAGATATATTTGGGTTATTATGTTTCTTTATTTATAATGTGCCAGTACCTGAACTGTGGCAACTAATAATGGCCCAGCATTGAACTAATTGTAAAACTCTATATGGAAAGAAATTTCTTTTTCATTTTTAAAGGAGATATAAAGATTTTTAAAGAAGATAAGAGAAAGTAATGAACATTATTACTTTTTCGCAATGTCAACACTTACAAAGATTTTAGAAAATCTCATCTCTAGAGGATTTCTCTAAAATGCTTTTATCTTGAGTCTACCGAAAATAACGACGCTACCTTTCTAATCTTTTCCAGCGTTTGAGGAATTTAGCCGAAAACTTCTATCACGAATGTGCACGTCCGATAACGCATTCTTGTACATTTGCGAATAATGACTCGAAGGAAAATCGTATGGGTTTCTTTCGTAATCGAACGACTTTTATTTATACGTTCTCTCTTGGCGTTTTTCGCTTGGGAAGCATTGTAAGCCCCGACGGGGCTAAAAACAACTCCCTCATCTTGCATGGCAATCGTCATTTCGAGTAAAATCGATTTCACCGGCCCAATTTTTATATCGTCTTTTGTTACAGCGATGCGATCGGTTTATTGGAATTTTATTTCGACCTGTTATCTTTTTTTTCCTCCTCTCATCCTTCCTTTTGTGCGAGTACACCTTCTCGATGAGAGACGATAAATCTTGAATATCCTGCGTGCTGGAAAACGAACCGAATGAAAAATATTTCCCTTCACGATAATGTTTCGCGAGTTTTTTTCCAAGTTCGTAGGAGTAAAGTTGGATCTCAGGATGCGTCCTGAAATATCCGATGGATGGTATCGCTTCGTGCTTTCCGACCTCCGGTCGCTGAAGTGCCGGACGTTTCAAAAAGTTTATTACTGGTTTTATAAAAATTTAAGAACGCTGTGCATAACTTTGCGATTTCGTTATCTCGTACAAATCGAGTGAAGTTATTCGGCATTTCTTACCGAAGAAAATAATGAAAAAGCGCAATGTACATAAGTGTTAGGAAGGTTTTGCCAAATCTTCCCTCCAAACTGCAACGCAGAAATTGTAATATTCGACATTCATAGTTCACCGTTATTGTATTGAGAGATATTATAGACGATTATTTCTCTCACCGTTGTTTATTTCATCATATCTCTACCTTCTCTGGTTTCTCGTGACTTATCGATCAGCTGTTCGCCAAGAAAAGGCAGTTCACGGGAAGAGACACGGAATTCCCTTGTAATTTCGCGTTTCTTCTGGGAGTCAAAAAGAGATGAGGACACATCCGAGCCGGGTAATAACGCATCAACGTTACCAAACAACCTGCGCTAACAACGAAGACGTAAAACGAGTACTCTTTGTGTTTTTTCTTTTTTCTCTTTGCTATTCTTGCGCGGATGAGCGAGGAACCGCGCATTGTCGTTATCATCGCCGCAACGCGACGATGCGAGGAATTGCGTATCTCGTGTCAGGATACAAAAATCTTAAAGAGACGACCGTACCATTCTCGTCGTTTGTGTACCTTGCATGCTGCATCTTCCGCCCTAGATCCGAGAAAGGTCGTTAGCAGAACTCGCTCTAATGGCTAGACGAGAGGACTAATGTTCGAGGGATCGAAGAGTCTCGTCTCAACTGTGGACTCAACCGTGAAATGTTTTATACGAGAAATAGTTAAATGTTCTTCGGCGAGTTTCAGCTCATTTACATGCGTTCGTCCGCAACGAGACGTGTGCACATTTGCATAATAGGACAAAAGCATATAGAACGCGAAAGTAGAAGGAAGAGCTCGCGGCGCACCAACATTTTGTAGACGCAATATGCGATTCATCAACGTATTATGCAATTGTGCGCCGCACGTAGGTGACTTTTCGTTCTTTCGTCGCGGCGTCGACAACGGCGACAATGTCATTTTCGCCCGCGGGTCCGTATTCTTTATTCATACGTTCCTGGAAAGCTTATTCGCTCGCGAGAGGAAGGTCGAGCCAAGCGGATGCGCGTCTCTATATAGGATGGGCGAAGGTTGCTGCGAGGAAGCCAAATTTGCTTTTCCATGGTGCGTATCTACTCCAATTTGCAACGCCTTGGAATACCGCATTTCCGGAAGAAAAAAAGAAGCCCGCGAGCGATGCCCCTATTCCTCCTTTCTTTCTCCTGTTTCTTTTTGCAGAAAGAGAGGAAACTCGCGTCTGCATTCTTTGGCCCGTTTTACACGTTGGTTGACCGAACAATATCGTGTAATGCGCGGGGGAAGAAATTCAACTGTGAGTTTATAATCCAGGTTTTATCTGCGAAAATGATGTTGTGTACAAATCTTTTTATATGAGTTCTTTCCTGAATAATGAAAATATTGAGACTCATTATTAAAAGAATTATATTTTCTTACTATTATTATTATCAAGCTTTGAAAAACGTAACTTATTTTTAAAAAATGTAACTATAATAATAATCTTAATTTTAGACGTCATATTACAGAAAACCACTGCTAGGACTGGGCATGTATTTGAAATACTTTTATTTAAAAACAGTATTTGTAAGACAATTTTGTATTTCAAATAATAAGATTGACCGCAATCTTATTATTTTTAATTATAAAAAACTTTAAATCTTTAAAGATAAAATACGTAATGTCTTTATATGCTCCGCTGAAATACAAAATACACTTGCAAATACTTTTAAATAAAAGTATTTTAAACATACATGTCCAGCCTTGATCACTGCGGTATACTCTGCAATTCGATTGTTTAATTATTTTCATAAAAATGAACATATTATAATTTTTTTTTTAAATTAAAACGCCAAAAAGAACATACACTGTTAAATTCATAATTATACTCAAATTATACTCGGTTTCAATTATTTTTAATTATTTCTCTAAGTCGCCATTACTGCAATATGTCGTTAATTGAACTAAAACAACGGAGTTAAACAATTTAACTTAAGAAAATTATTAGATTTTATTTAAATTTAGTTTATTATTTATTAAATACATACGTTAATATAATAAGACAATGTTTACTTTGAAACTAACTACAGAAATGGATTGGATCACATTTTGACAAATGGAAGTTAAGAATAATAAAATATTATTGAATTCAAGAAATTGATTTTGCTCCTTTGATATTTAACAAGTATAATGATATCAAGTAAAAGTATCTTTATTAATAAAAAAGTTATAAGTAATGGAAAAAGCATTGAAAAAGTATTGGAAAAAGAACACCGGATATACTATACCGAAAAAATATTTAAGAATTAAAGAACAGCCGAGAATTTATGACATTATTAATTTTTTCGAACTTAGAAGTTTATCAAAGTTTCTCTCTGCGTTCTTTTAGTAACAATAAATAATTTGCTTCACTCTGGCGGCACTATCTCTTTAAAACGAAGTAATTTGAAACTAAAAACAGAGTTGTATGAAAAAGAATAATTTTAATTGTGTATTGTTTTAACTAAATAATAATATCATGAATTTGCCATAAAGTTTCGGCCGTTAATGTCAACGATGGAACTTACGTGAAGATCACGTGCATGATGTCACCGATCAACCCATTGTGTTGGAGCGGAAACTCCGAGGTCTCGCAGATTGCTCTTAGCAGACACTCCCTTCCGGAATACCCAGAGCTATAACAAAAGGAGAAAAATCAAGAAAAGCTCACGGCGAGACGCGGAATTCGAAGGAGGTTGAGGAGGAATGAGAGAGAGAATCGCACGGTCTTGGCAACTGTTTATTTTACGCCTTACAATTCTCTAAATACCGGATTGAAGGTTCATGTGCATACGTAATTGGTAGATACCTATGTATATTTGCGTCGGACAGTGTAATTCCCAGACGCAATGTAATTCTAAATGCTCGTAAAATGAAACTGGGAGTGCATTCGCCTCGAATCTCTCCGCTGATTTCCCTTTTATTCGCCGCCACAGCGAATTTCTAGGTGAAACTCCTCTCGCTCGCAAAGATCAACGCCAATTTGAATGCAATAATTGATCGATTTTAATTACATCATGCCAATTGGATGATTTACGACATATTAGTTTAATGATAGCTGGTTCAACGATAACTTTTATCTACTTTGTGGTTTATTAATATCAAAACATCAAAGTAACGACCAAAACGAGCAAAAAAGTTATTAGATTAACAGTAAAATAATATATATTTGAGGTACAACATCAAAAAATCTTACAAATTAAATTAATATATATTATTTTACTGTTTATATAACTTTTTTGCTCCATTTGATCGTTACTTTGATATTTTGCTGTGTCAAATAATCGAGCGGTTTATATTATTGTTATTAATATCAGACGTCAAACATTAGGATAGGAAGTGTCAAATGCGATTAGAGACTGAAATGAGGAAATAGAAGTGATAAAGTTTCACCAAGAATGTATAAAGGCAATCTGTTTTTATTTATAGTTCGCGATTACGTTTGTTTTAAATTTTGTTATTATATATAACGACAATATCAGTAAATTATTTAGCAAACGGTTGGATTAAATATTTTTAATTTGAGAAAACACGAATATCCTACGATGTGTGTGTTATAGAGCAGCTATTCCGGAATTTTAGATTAGATGGAACATGAATACCGTAAGGCAATATGAAAGGATTATCCATGAAAGGAAGATCCACGTGCTCGTAATGCGCAATTATTTGTTTGCGAACTTGCCTCTCAAATTTACTTTCCAAAACTTGATAGATTGTGGCTCTCTCGATATTCCTCTTCCTTCTTTTTAGTCCCGTCCAGGGCTCGAGAGATGTTATGTTTGGCGGTAAAACGTAGTTAGCCTCGAAGAAGTAGGATAGTGAGATCGAATTCAGAGGATCCTCAAGTGGCACCGCGAGAGCGACGAAGATCTGCAGGAAATGTTAATCGCATAATCGCTGCACGATTTCATTTATACATTGGACTATTCTCGGAATTGGGAAAGTTTTAAGAGAACAAGATCTTATTTTCTCCCTCTCTCTCTCTCTCTCTCTCTCTCTCTCTCTCTCTTTCAACCAAGATTCTACAAAGGAAAATTATAATAATAAAAGATGTCTTAAGAAAGACAGAAATATATTATATATATATGTTCAAAAAGCTAATTAAAATATGTTAAAATGTATTAAATAACAGGAAAAAATATATATTAAGTAACAACAATCATATGTAATTATATTGTAACTAACGCAATTTATTGATAAAAATGTTAGTAATATTTTTACATATACTCACACCCATATTACTATTTTTTGGAAATGTTAGACTTCTAATAGGCCGATGTAAAATTTTTGCAATATCCGAATTTGTCGTTTTTGTTAGCACAAGATGCGACGTCAGTATCAAATTAAATATAAAAAGTCTGCAATTCAATAAATTCGTCTTGGATTAGACATAATGAAAATTCGTTTAAGTAAAGAGTAAGTAAATTACTAACATATATTATTATAACATATATTATTATATCATACACATAAAATTACACAGATATATACTCTTTCCTTCTTTCTTTTTTTTCTGTCTATTTCATCTCGCAATATTTTCTTCTTGTTCGAAAGTTAATAAAAATTAGGCTAGTATTAGTCAAGTTTATTAATTTAGTACTTACGCGATAATGAATAGAAAAAAATAGTATTGTTAAGCTTACAAGATCTTCTCTGACTGGCAACACATGGCAGGCGGGATTCCTTTAAATCTGCAGATTTCAGAACTTTGTATCGATTTCAGTCACCGAAAAATCACTTTGCGACATTATGTAGAACCGGTCTGCAAGCGTCACTCTGTACAGTTATGACTGATGAACGTTAATGTGGTGTGTATACACAAATCTTTTTGATTTAGTTATTTGCCATCTCCTCGAACGGGACATTGAGCTGTTGAAAATTTTATGATTATTATGACAATTTGAAATTATCATTAAGATGAAAAAAATTTTTTCATGACAATTAATGACGTCCCATGAATTTTTTAATTCGAAATGAATCATCGAGTGATGAACTTCTTTCAAGAATTCTGGAAATTTCTATTTTCTGAAATTCGAAAGTACATAATATTTAAATTAAAAAAAACTGTAATAATAAAAATAATAACAATAATAAAATATACAATACAGTATTTTACAGGTAAAATGCTTACAATGTGAGTTACCACGGATATTGGTGTGTACATGAAATATGCATAACGTAATAGATACAATTGTGTCATATACAATTGTATATATCGCGTAATGAATATTTAATTTACGCACCAATTTTCGCGGAGGTATTTTATTTTTATTAGATTTATTCTTGAAGATAAAGAGAGAGAGATACTAATATTACTATTTTATTTTATTTCAATTTTTTATTTAAGATATAATATAATAATGAAGATATAT